>LJIJ01006084.1:0-10255 GCA_001718145.1 Orchesella cincta
CTACTCGGATCCCGCCCCTTCCTGGTTCGGGTGCTGAATCCACACGTACGGGGAGCACAGAGCCTGTGAAATTAATTAAACACTTGTCATTACTGTCAACATTAAGCTAAGGAAGATCCAGCAAGATTATTACTTATATTTTCTGCTACGCCATCTCGCCCCCGATGAATCATCAATCGTAGGACTGTAGTACGAGCACGCTGAAAGACAACGATAACATAGCCATAACATTATCGCTTCTTGCACCTCGTTGTTCACTCTCGTTGTTTGTCTGCCTTCAGCCCTTTCTCATTCAAACAAAATCGATTCCCTCGAGCTTAACGCGTAGATTTACCTCTTTGGAAGCAGGCTATTTTGCCTGCTGCAGTGTATGTATGCTATGAAGTGAGGATGCAGCAGCGCTTTCCATTGTTGCTAATTAACTATTACACATTTAAATATTTACTAACCAAACGTATATACTATTAAGCATTTGAGGGAACAGAAAAACTCAAAAAATGTAGACTTAAAAGATTGCTAGTCATATTTATTGCGATTTTAATTGCAGGGCCCTCAATTTTGAATCTTCTTATTATTTTTCCGTGATTTAATCAAGGTATACGTAGTTGATTCATGGTTGTATAAATAAAATCGACATGTAAACAAATGTTTTACACTTATGTATGGATGGAATTTTAAGGGCTATCTAAATTTTTTAAGGAAACATTTTGTTACTCTTACGAATTTTAGCTACTAATACATATCGTCCATGATGTATCACATCCAGATATATGAAAAGTGTGTGCTAGTATCAATCCGACATATGAAAACTGTGTGCTAGTACCAACCCGACATATGAAAAACCTAGGTTTTCCAGAAACCCGCTTCAAAGTTTTATTTGTTGATACATGCGACTTCTGCAGGTGAAACAAATCGTGCCATAATTTTTGCCTCCACAAACGGATTTCGATGAAAGTTGCAGCAATCGATAGAAAATTAATCAGGCTTCTTAATTGCATTACCGTTCTCATATAGCCCCAAAATGCAGATGTCTGCTTTATACTAGCACATAGATTTCATATGTCGGATTGATACTAGCACACACTTTTCATATGTCGGAATGATACTAGCACATCGATTTCAAGTGTCGGATTGATACTAGCACATACATTTCATATATCTGAATGTGATACATCATGGACGATATTACGGGAGTCTATTGGTGGTTTTATGGGATTAATCAAAGCGCACAGTACAGTTAAAAAGAGGAAGATACTATTAAGAATTCATAAAATTGTAATGAAAATTTAATTATAATTGCGGAATTTTAATTTTTTGACGTTCAAAAAAAATTGTCAGTTAACATCACATACGATGAGTTGGTTGGTTGTTGCTAAAAATAATTCGAAAAGTTGCATACTTTTATGTAAAACTTTGCCTTGCTTAATTATAATAGATAGTTTATTTTTAAATTCAGGATCGTATATTTTACAAATTTGAGTTGAATTGATTGTTGTTGTTTGAAACTAATTAAAGCATAAAATACTGTTATACAAATAATAATGCATTGAGTATTTTGTTTTTATTTCTGAAATGCTGAAATTTGCTTATAAAAATTGTCAAAAACAAACAGGAATGATAAAAGCAATGCCATTTAAATCCGAGTGATATATGTTTGATGATGATATGAAAAGTAACTACAGATAAGGGAAAGTACTCCCCTTGCAGCTCGTTTGAATTCCTCTTATCAATCCAGAAAAATTGTACTTTTGTTCGACCATTTTCCTGACACGTTCCCAATTTTCATCAACGTCAACTACATGACGAATTCAAGATAAATCAGGAACTTTTAGTAAGTGTTTCCAGATTTACGTTTCTCGAAAAAAAAGATGAATGTTTGATATCTTCACTTTTTCCAATTTTTTATCTTATAAAATTAGCCTTCAGTCAAACGTGGCGTAGCGAAAAGATTTTACGATCATTTTTTTATGTATTTACTGCGAAATGGTTTGGGTGTCTTTGGTAAGGCATTTATTAACGAGTATTAAAAACGACATTAATTGGGCTTTATAGTTTATTGCCATTTTAATCATATATTGCAATTGAATGAAACGAGATGTAGCTCATTGAATATTTTACATAAATTTCAGCTTGTTTCAATGAGTTACTCTAATCAAAGGAAATGTATCCTGCCCAGTTCTTCCAACTCAAGTTATCTTCAGATTACTTCACAAGCATTTATCTTTGCAGCTCATTCATTTCAATTCGCACCTAAATGAAGAAAAATATGAATATTTCATTACGACAATCCACTCGATACGTTGCCTTTCAGCAGCAATATTTTACATAGAATATAAAGTAACTAACGTCAGTTACGTGGATGCTAGTAGCATAAGGTGCTAAGAATGTTTTTGTTAACGTGCATATGGTTTTATATTTTCAATACAAATCGGAGCTCGATTATTAATTCTTAGCAGTATGTCCAACTGATTACTTACATTACGTAAAATATTGTTTGCCTAAAATTGGTGTTTTTATGAGTTTTCGTATAGTCAAATGTTTTTGCCCATCTTATGTATAATATGTATATAAAAGCAGCAATCGAAGTTTCACCTTAATAGAATAAAAAAATACTCAGGATTCGAAATGTAGATAACAAAACAATTTGTTGACTTAATTTTAAAAAAAAAAACGCAAGCTTTTTAATTATTAGGATATGTAATTATGATAAAATAAATAAATTTCAGGGAATGAGTTTTTACATGCTTGATATTCCATTATAATCGAATAGGAAGCTTGCAAATTGTTTTTTGATAGGTAACAAAATATTCTGTTAATTAGTGTCAGCTTTCTTGCCAAAATTTCCAGTGTCAGTTGGCAAACTCCTTATAACATGAAGGGTATCTTTACTAAAGCCTGTTAGGAATATTGAGCATTACTCAACCTGAGTGGGTTCCGCTGGATTATTTTAACTCCGAAATATTTTACAATTTTACTTGCAGCTAGTTTTTACAAACCCAATATTTAATATTTATTTATCCAGAACCACAATGTTCAAGTTTCTTCTGCTGATTTTAGCTTTAGTTTGGTCATCAACCCCAGAACCTACAAGAATTAATTTGGACAAATCTCTCCAGATATTCAGTCACTGCTCCGTTCACATAGTAACTGCTCATATCGTCAAACAAAAGGTAAAAATTAAAAGCAAAACGTTTTGACCGACTGCGGAAATTTATAAGAGAATTTTTATGTTTGCAGGAACCCAGAATTCAAACTTATCAACTGGAACCATCTACCGTGCCTGCAATGCGCTCTGTCTATTATTATAGGGAACTTACCACTGGAGGATCTGGTGGAATCTACTGCAACAGAGAGAAAAATGCCTATTTCTTAGAACCATCTCAAGGCTTCATATTCCAAACTCCACCTCCGATGCTTACCTGTGACATTCAGATTTATATTATTCCTGTTCAATGCAAAACCTGGAAAATTCAGCGAATCAGTCAAGCGTTTGAAATCGAGGATATTCTGGTTCCACGCTCCTATTATGAATCGTTCATTGACTATAGGGCGAAGGATGTTAACAAAGTGGAGCTTAGCAGGGCAGGTCGTTTCTTCATAATGGTGGGAAATAAACAACAACTCTGTATTCCTCTAGAGCGAAACCCACTCCGCTTCGTACTGTTATCCGATTTTTTGAAATTTATCGTGGTGGTTTCCCCCAGTGTTTTATTTTTTGAAATTCACATAAATTCATATAATACTCAAATAGTATATAATATAAACACAATTTACCAAGGAAACGTAATGGATTTACAGTATGAGATTAAACGCCAAGAAAAGATCAGTCCTGTCCAAAAGTCAGAATGTTTAATGAAGGGATTTGAAGCTGTTTTGTTGCCACATGCAGAGGGCACATCCATCGATTTCAAAGAGCTATCTCCACTGCATACCACCGCTAGAGCACCCCGGATCAGGCTTGTTTGTCAAAAATGCGTGCAGGACAAAGGAAATTTGGAGGTCACGAACCTACGAGATGATATTATTTACGTTACCTCTTGGGACAAAGCTTACAGATTGGAGCATTTGTTGCTTCGAATTTTGTTTCCAAACAGTTCTGTGACTGAAAATGTTGATACAGATATCATAGACACTCATGTAGTAATTCATGAGATGAGGGGAGCACGGCTCAGGCATTTTATATTGGAAGGCAACGGTTATTATTTTATTACTTGTGCCAACGTTCTTGAAAATGCGGGATTGTCATTTCGCGGCTATGTTTCCGCTTTTGACAGGCACATCTGGATATTGCTCGCAATGTTCATTTTTGTATGCTCTGTGTATTCTCATTACATACTAAAATTCATGAAAAAAACAACCAGTGAAATCTCGTTTGCAGTGAACGTCTTACTTGAACTAAACAGCAGACAGGTTCACATGCATAATTTTCGTATTCTTGGAGCTTCCTGGATGCTGATGGGCATCGTGATAACTAATTCTTACAAGGGAGACAACATTACAAAACTTACAAGTCCCATCGACACTATAAAGGTGGACACGTTCGAAAAATTAGCGAAAGTTGCTCCATTATTCACTTTTTATGACAAAAATTACTACTCGAAAGAAATCCAGCTTTATTTGAAATATAACATTTCTAATTTCTTCGAAAATAACACGTTGTCCACATTTTATTCCCCAGCTTTCGATTACTGGTTTATGGAGATTAACACTACTGCTAGCTGGATAACTGTTAAGCAATTGAGTGCTTCATTAAGGCGACCAAGCACCATTCATGAGGTGGTGGAAGTGGAGGTTCCAAATTATCATCTGAAAAAAGTTGAAAAGTGCAATTTCGATGCGTATTTAGATTTCTACGAAACTGTACTTGACATGTTTACAGCCCTCACCGAAAAATTTGAAGGTGCCACAAAAGAGCCATTTCTGAGCATGAGCAAGGAGCCACTTGGTAATGTACGGTCTACGACAGTTTGGGAGTTTTGGTATGTTCACCTTACTGGAATGGTGTTCGAAAATAGGGTGCATGCACTGGCCCAATCCCACCTTGTGAATTGGTGGGTTGATTGGGTTAACAGGGTGAATCAATGGAATCATACAGTCCGAATAGGTCAAAGAAGAAAGCAGGTCAAGAAATTGTCGTTGGATGACAACAGCGTTGTGGTTTTTTATTTGTACCTTTTTCTTCTACCATTTTCGCTAGTTGTATTTATGTTTGAAATCATGTTTCGAAGTATATTGAAATATGATATTTGTTCGCGTGTACTCAAGTTAAACTGGTTGGTCCAGTATACACTGATTAAGAATGAAATACTTCAAACTTTTAAATGTTGCCACAGGGATTCAAATTCAGAAGTTACAAAAGCAGGCCCACTATTTGGTTATTGTTGAAGTACCAGCGGATTTGGGGATTTCATAGTAAACCAATCGGGGTATGATTTGTGTGTATCGCAAATCATAAGCAACTAAGTCCTTTGAATGTCGCAGAAAATTTAAAATAATTTAAATGTATCTGTTGTATATATAGTTAATACTCTTTGGTTTGTATGCTAATGAATACTTGATTTAGCGGAATTGCAACAGTACCTAATTCACGTTTTGTATACACACGGTTTTAATTACACTATATACCAATAAAGCATTAATATATAATTATTCCGTGGCGAATCCCCACTGAAGGCATGTATTGTAATTTATTTTTGCGATACCATCTTTAGTATGCAATAAAATATGGCGGAGTGTAATTCACATGATTTGGTGGTTGGATTTGTTTACCAAGTTAAACGTAGATGCCATTTTTATTTTTATTGATTTATAATTTTTTTTATTGAGATTTTTAAAATCCAAGGTAGCAAATCTTGTATTTGGTTTACTTTGGTTTACTCTTCTGTCTTTCTAAAGAGTCTGGCAAATGCTCATGAACGTTCTTTATTTTTATTTATATTATTTTTATACTTTTAACAATCAGTTCACCAAATCACTCATTGGAAAGAGAACAAAATGACTCTCTGTGGAATACCGCACCTAAGGGTTGCATGAGATATAGCAGCTTTTAATCGTTAACTTATTGCAAATATTGAAAATTGGAGAAATCTAGGCGAAAGTTATGTTCTAAAAATGTTACGTGTATGTTACTAATTGGGCGCAGATTTCATTAATCGATTATATTAACTGTACGCAGAAGAAAGGATCAAGGCGTAGGTGTAAAATCATGGCAATAACAACGGTGAAAAATATTCAGTACAGCTACATGGTATTTTGCATCTATCATTTTTACATAAGTAAACTTATGCTAATCATTAATGAGAGTTATGCAATTAACTTTCTTAGAATAAATTAACCTCTCCAGGGCTACGCAAAATAACTCAAGTTAAAATACAAAATAAGAGTACAAAAAATTCTAATACCTTGCAAATAAATATTATTTAAATTACTTTTTCTTGGGACGCCTCACAATAAATAAATAACTTGCTTTTAAAAAACCTCAAAATACTAAATAATCGAAACGAAAAATCTGTTTCATGGTCACGTATAAGCAGGCATGGGCAAAATACTCTATTTGCAGGTACTAAACACAAAATACTCCGTTGGTTGAAAATGCTTTTGTATTTGAAGTACATTTTTCCAACAAATAGCTCCAAATACAAAATACTGTAAGTCTGTAATTGTGTTTTTACGGCGTTAAAATTTTAATTTCGTTATTTTTAATTTGTGGTTGGGTGCATGCATGGGTCTTAAACCTTGCAAGTGTTCTCCTGGTATATTAACATGGACAGGATAGGGCATTCCTCAATGTGTTCTCCCAATTATCCCATTTACCCATGTTAATCTTTAACATGGGCTGGATAGGCGAGCTTCTGGTGTTCTCGTGGCAGTACCACTCTGCCACGAAAGGTTTAAGACCCATGGTTGGGTGCTTGATAGACGAGTTCAACACGTACTTTTAATTCTAGGATTTATGGGATGCAATATTTAAAGTTAGTTAGCAGCGTAATAATATTATTTTATATTTATTCAGGTGTCAATGGGATTGTTTTGGAGTGTATGGGTCAGTGAAATAGTTAAATTAGCGGCCATTCTATCAGATGGTTTAATGTGCTAAGTTTTGATGGTAGTAAAATACCAGGTAATTACGTATTCTATTTAACTCATTTTCTCTTTTCCTTACCACTGATTAGTGCAAATAAACAACATCCCTGCTTATTAAAATTAAACGTAGTTTTCTTGGTGTGCTTGTTTGTGTTACTTAATTATGATTCTGAAATTCACCAGCAACAAATATCTATCATTGCATTTACCATACAATAGCATAATTATGACAATCTAAACCAGTACTATAAGCATTCTATACACAAAATTCACATAAAATCTACGTTGAATCCACCGTTACTTCTACGCATGAGACACCATATATCCCAGCGCCCCTATGACGGTTTTTACGTAGAATCTACTTGCGACTTCCGCGAGCCGCGACGGCGTAAATCATCAGTGGATATACTGTATCAATACTACGCAGTTCTCAACAAAGTTTGTGGATAGTGAAAGTTTTATCCTGAAGAGGATATTATAGAATATGATACTAGTGCTAGGTAAAAGGATTAGCTTTATGTTCCCAGGTACATTGTTCGTTTTGTTCATTCCCAGAACGGAAACATTGACTTTCACTTCCGGTAATGTTTCTGTTTTAGTTTCTATTTCTATTTAGAATCGTTTAAGATAGGGAACTCTCGTTATTTCCTAACATTTGCAGTGGGCTCAAAGTTCCCATTTCGGAGGTCCAAAGGGTTATATTGTCATCTACAATAACTAACTAACTAAATTGGGGTTTCAAGATTTTCCGCTAAAGACGATTTCGTAGGCGCTGTGTATTTTCAAGTAGTTCGACAACAGCATGTACTTCTGGCAAGCTCATAACTTCTTCAAGCGTTTGACCCACTTTAACGGTAGATATTGGCCCTGCAAGAAACTTGTTGGCCCGCCTTCGTAAAGATATCAAAGTTTTGTTAATTACTTTTCCATTCAGTAAGTTTAGGAATTTCTCGTGCCGAAATATTTCCGTTAGGAATATTAGGCAAGGAAATGGAACCAGAAACAAATACGAGTAAAACAGAACCACAGTGTTGTCATCCAATCCAAGTCTTTTTGGTTTTTTGTCATCAAATTTATGCGCCTTTACAGTGTCGTTCCATGTGGTAATTCGGTGAATCCAGTCCGACCACCAGTTTGGAAGGTGTGACTGTGCAAATGAATTTAATCTTTTCTCAAAAACTTGGGAAGCCAAAACTCCTTAAATTCCAATAATGCTTTTTCCTCTGTGCCAGGAAGTGATAATTTGCTCATGACAACAAACGGCTCATTTGCCCACCTTAAACCTTTGTTTGAGAGATACAAACATGTTGAAAACATTGTCATAGGAATCCAAATAAGCATCAAACTTGCATTTACTGATGGTGTTTAGATAATATTCCGCAGATTCCATTTCAAGCAGTTCCTTCCCATTTTCTGGTATTTTCAATGTGGCATTGACTTTTTTCAAAATATTCATGCTGGGGCTACTGCCATTAAAAAAACTGAGATATACTGGGCACATGCAAAGCATTTGTTGAATGTCTTTTCTTGAAATGTGCAAGTTGTTCCACAGGGTCTAGTCTTGTCTTACCATAACTGTTTCTGCAATAGTAAACAAAGGGTTCCGGAGATCTAATTAATTTTTCAAAGGTGTCCAACTTGCTGTTAACAATTGGACTCGTTAATCTCGTAATGTTATTTCCTTTGTACGAATTCGATATAACTATTCCATCAGCATCCAAGTTGCCCCAACAATCCTCATGTTAGGGAGTGCACTATCCTGGTACCTTGTTCAAGCAGCACTTTAAACAAACCAAAGTGGTTTGCTTTCTTTCCTGATGCTAACTGCAACTCCTTAAAGTAAACCCTGATACTAAAATTAAACAATTAGCAGCAACCAAATATTGACGTCAAAGGCCGATACATAACCCAAAAATGAAAGGCGTCCAAATTGAATCGCATTCGCACATGTCACAAAATGGTAGCCCTTGTCCTCAAATGTTAACTGGTAGCTTAGTAATTATCAAATTATGTATGAGATAAGTGTATGGTAACGCAGTACGTCAGTGCATGGTTGTATGTAATTGAACTATTTGGAAATAGAATCCTAAGCATATGGTGGTCAAACCAGTTATCATTATCCCAGTGGGTTACGTATAGACTAGAGCCCACTTTCCTTTCTCTGTGAGTTATTTGTTTCTGGGAAGGGGTTTCTTCACACATTTGACAAACAATTACAATAACTGGTGAATTAAAATGGAGAAGGTAAAACGAGGCAAGTGTGGATATGGAGCTCAGTTCAACGTATTCATATTGAAACAGCCTAGTATAAATATTCCATAAACAGCTTTGACGCTCCCAGTAGCTCGAAATCAGGTCCAGGTAGAACAACTTTCTTTGGATTTCCTTCGAATCTCGCTAAATTTCTTTGCTGAGTGTGGTAAATTTTGGCAACGTTATAGTCATACTTATTGACACAACTGATTTCAGTGAACAAAACCGTTCGCATCACAATCCTCTGAATTACATCTGTATCTTTTTCAAACCCAAACTTATGGGGTTTGTATTGCTGGAAACGTCAGTTGCTGATGGTTTTCCAGCACATTATGAAAAATCACGACGATGCTGATCTGCTTCTGCCCGACCCTAGCACCGTAAAAGCTGGGTTCATGGATGACTGATACCCAACAGAAGTATTGTCCACTGACGGCTTAGCCAGTAGATGGTGGCAGCAATAATGGCCATCACGATTGGCCATGTAGCTGATGCCGAATTAGGTTTTTTTTAAGGGTTAAATGGCCTTATACCAGCAAATTGCCGGTGGCGAGGGTCGCCAGCGAATCAAAAAATACAATAGCAGGTTTTCGTTATCATATTCATCTATTATACATAACAATTGGAGCGGGACACATCTGTGTAAATTTAGTCGGGATAATACACAGAAATTTAACAAATTGATCTAGACCCAAATAGTTTGACAAGTAGTAGATGGAAAATAATGGTTTTTGTGGAATAACTTAACAAAGTTTTGAAGTGCCTGGTCGGTTTGAAAGTTTCAGTCTGTTATATGAAGCACATTCCTAACTGGCTATTTAAGTTGGTTATAGGGAAAAGTTTGAAGTAACCGAATTAGTTACAAAATAGAAAATTAAAAGGTTAAGGTAATCAAATAAGTGATGGTTGAGCAATATCA
>LJIJ01006085.1:0-10252 GCA_001718145.1 Orchesella cincta
AAATACGCCTAATTGCTAATGTAGCTAAGAGTGTTAAATAATAGCGCATAAATTGTACATAGCCAATTTGGTGATAAAGTAGCCAAATTGGCTACGTAGGCCAAATCGGTGATAAGTAGCCACAGTGGATACGTAGGCCATTTGGCTGATAAAGTAGCCAAATTGGCTAGGTAGCCAAATAGATAAGTAGCGTTGGATAGCGTAGTCTATTTGGTGATAAAGTAGCCAATTTGGCCATGTTTCCTGGAGCTGGTTTTACATTTCACTCGCATGAGTACAGACCAAGAAAGGTTCTAATGAGCAAATTCAGTACATGCGTAATGAGTATGCCTTATATATTCACGTTATCCGTATTATGAAAACAATATGAAAACAATATGAGACTCAAATACTTTCATTTTTTGCATGAAAACAACTTATGAAATGAATTCAATGCTCATTTAATAAAACTTCCCAAACAAGCAACATTTTATAAACTTTGGCATGTATTTTGAGGTACACACCAAAAACTGTAACTGAAGAACGACATTTTCAAATCCCATTTATGAGCAGAAATACCATTTTGAAAGGTTGAATAAATAAGGCGATTTGATGCCAAGGTGTAGATGTGTAGATGAAAGCAAAAAAAAGCAGTTGCCCTCCATGTGTGTAAAGGTAAATCAAGTAGGGTTAATTGAATTTAACGTTTCTGAACTAATATTATATGTATTCTTCATAATGTATAACAATTAATAAGTATTTACATGTTTTACACACAAAATCAATCAAACCTTCTTTCCCTTGCTTTTGAGCCTCTCGGAAATCCTAATCTTTTGAGAAGGCATTGTCTTTGTTCCGAACTTGGGTAGCTTTTGCATTTCTCCGTCTTTGACCCGCTTTGCCTTCCAAATAGTTTTTCTTCCAGGTTGAACTTCTCCTCTGGCTTTTGCGCAAGCCCACTTGTCTTTAAATGGGCGGTGAGATGGGAGCCCCTCCTGAACATTTGTCCACACTTTCCACACTTCGCCTTACGAACTTGCTTATGTACTTCATCAATATGGAGTGAGAGGTTTTTCTGCGTCAAGCAAGCTTTGGAGCAACCCTCCACCTTGCAGAAAAACGTACGCTCTTTGGCTGCCGAATTATGGGCTGAATCTACATGTTTTTGGAGCTGTTCCACTGTGGAAAAAGTAGATTCACACTTTTTGCAAGGAAAGGATGCAGTCAAGTACATCCGGTTTTTGACCAAATCTTTAAGCATCTCCTTATTATTCACCGTAATTTTGTACAGAGACTCTTTCACAATGTGCGAATTCGTTTTCAAATGTTTCTGAAGACACTTTGCGGAGACTGAAGTGTTGTCTGCAAATGACACAGCTGAACTCCTTCTCTTTGTTGTGCCCACTTTCCCTTACATGCTCAAGGAGCTTTTCCCTTGATTCAAACAGTTTTCGACAGAAATTGCACTGATTAGCAGGAGTGGCGCTGTGGTGGATTCCCAAATGCCGCCGGAATCCGTGGTCTGTCAAAAATGCCCGAGTAGAATTGCACAGGTGACAGAAACGATGTGGTCGCTCCAAAGGAGCTTTATGGTCAACGTGTGCTTTTGCAATTGACTCTGGATTGTAAAACACCTTTCCGCAGGAGGGTTGGGAGCATTTATGTTTCAGGTAGTCAGAACCTGAATGCACTCTTTTGTTATGGTAGTTTAAAGAGCTTGAATTTTTGAAACTCTTCTCGCATTTGGAACAACTGTGGATTCTGATGTTAGAGTGGGATGTGAGATGCTGCCTCACTCCGTTCTTTGATGCAAAAGGTTTTTCACAGGTTGGGCATGTGAAAGGTTTTTCACACGTGTGGTGGTTCATGCGGTCAGCAAAATGGGAAACATAAACATTTTTGAACAGATTGGACAGGTTTTTTGGGTGGAAAGTCCACTGTGCCCGTAGATTTTCATGGAAGAGAAGTCGGGTTTTTTGGAATTCCTTGCACATGTTGAATTGGTAGCCAAGTGACAAGCATTCGCCTTATCTTCTTCAGTGTCACTCTCCCCGTCTCCCTTTTCTTTAGTTTTCTCATGCCTTTTCATGTGGATCATGAAAATCCGCTTCGAATAAAATAACTTGCCACATTTCTCTTGTGTGCAATGGAAACCTTGTCGACGTCCCTTGTCAACCCCGTTTTTGGCCAGTTTCCTGCTATTTGGCATAACATCCTCTTTTGTCCATCCGTGGATCATGAGCTGATTAAATTATAAATTAAAGTTTTGCCTAAATACTATAGTTCCCAAACCAGGTAACAGCAGTTATATTTTATGAATGTCAAGAAAATTTGGATTTCCTGAGATTCGTTCTGAAGAAAACGACATCTTCCAAAATGGTCACAACATAAATATTTGTTTCAAGACAAAATATATGGTTCATTGCTTGTTTATCTTCCTTCCTCACAAAAAAATGAGTTTATATCACACGCACTCTGCTGACTATGCAAGATATGAAGGAATGAAATGTATGGGCAATTGGGCATCACAAAGCAAACAGTTAGTTAGGTTAGTATTGAGCACTGAATATAGATCATAATGAATATACAATGGATGTATATGTATATATCATAAAAATGAAAAGGATATTTCCAGTGCTTGTGGTGCATCTACATCCCTATCACTTCAACTTGGGTAAGCATACCATACCATACCAAGGCCATGGACAAGCCAGGCTCTTGTTTTTGTTGCTGCAATTCTATAACATGAGGTTCTGTAAATATTTGAGGTGCCTAATGTTTTAGTACAGTGTTAATTAATTTGGTTATATAAAATCTTTATTTGAAGATGCCAAGAAGAAATGTATTGAAGCTTAATCTTCGTCCAGAAGTTATGCATTGACTTGGATGGTGGTCAGTCATATTACACCTAATGTAGAAACTACAACCTTCTTCAAATCATGAATGGCATAGGTAACGGGCAACATGATTTTTTCAGCAATTTCTTCATATTTTCATGTAAGTTTACAATTTGTTAGGGATAGTGAAGGACGTACAAACTAACATCGTTATGCGGTAATTAACCTCAATATTCTCTTAACCAGATAAATGTAGGCTTTTAATAACGTATATACAATTCTGTGCACTATTTATAAGCATAAACTAGGCCAACAAATAACCTACAGAAATAGGCGATTCAAAGGCTAATTTGGCTTTATTTTGTACTCACAATCTTTCAGGTCTAGCAGACCTAGATATGAAGTTTGCACGCAGAATCTAGAGACGATTGTCCACTGGCAAGTTATGATAACCCTAAATATGCTTAAGTATTTCCGAAAAGCTGTAAATTATCATTCAATCCGTTTTATCTACAGCAGATTCATCCACATAAGCATTTAACGAGAGGCGAAGAAGTTCGTCCCTACCAAATTCCACAAGCACCTTCTCAGTTCTACATGTACTACTACATGCCATAATAATTTGGAGCTTCTCATATTCCTTCGGCAAAATACCGACGAGTAAAAAAGAGTTGGGAAGTAGGTCGTTGTAATGCACATGCAGTGAGAGCAAAAAAGGTTGAATTTGCATAACATCCCAACAAGTCTAAATGAAAGTTGGTGTATCTACACCTCCCAGCAAAAGAATATATATGCATGGCAGTCAAGGTAAATCAAAGGTGTGCAAGGAATGAGTACCAACCAGATATATATCTAAAGCTCGGCTTCTGAAATGATGCACAAAGTGCATGCCTCATGTGTCTCATTTTCCTTTTGATGATTTTGCTCAGATGCTCTTGTATGACTGGCGGAAAGAATCAAGCTCTACAGGGTCAGTTCTCACATCATAAAAACATTTAGCACGCACTTTTTGGGCAAACATAACATCAGATTTTGTATTTACACTTATCTGTTTTCAAAATAATATGAGCTTTTGCATCCTACTCCGAAAAAAACTTTGGATATTTTGAATGTTTTAATTATTCTGCAAAGAAGTACGTAATTAATTCGAAATGAGAATTCGAACCCGTGCCAGTGCCACTCGCTGGTACTGTTCCCATTGTGAAAAAGGATTTCCAGTTCTAAATAAGTTGACACGTCATTTGACTTCGGCAAGACATCAAGAAAGAGTTATAACGGAATCTCGACGAAAATTCTATAATAGAATCTAGTACTGCGCAACCTCCAGTGGCTCCCCTGGCACGCGTAAGTCCAGTTTTTTACCAATTAACACGAATAATAGATAATTTGAGGCAGCGATTGCTCATAACACGTCATCGATTTTTATTTAGCAAAAAAACGCATCATATGTTTTTGGTTCTTCTCGCAGGGTTTTGACCTCGGCTCGAGCATTCCAGCCAATAACTCCCTGCTTCCGCTGTTATTTCCTCCTGCATCCGCCTCTTCGTCGTAAGTCCTGCGTTGACTTCCCCGTCAGAATTTCTGATGTTAGAACACCAGTGAGGGTTCCCTCTGCGTCTGGGAACTGCTGGTACCGGCCTGCGTTAGAAACCAAAACATATGATGGTTTTTGTAAAAAAAATCGATGACGTGTTATGAGCAATCGTGCCTCAAATTATCTATTTCGTGTTAATTGGTAAAAAACTGGACTTACGGTGCCAGGGGAGCACTGGAGGTTGCGCAGTACTAGATTCTATTATAGAATTTCGTCGAGATTCCGTTATAACTCTTTCTTGATGTCTTGCCGAAGTCAAATGACGTGTCAACTTATTTAGAACTGGAAATCCTTTTTCACAATGGGAACAGTACCAGCGAGTGGCACTGGCACGGGTTCGAATTCTCATTTCGAATTAATTATGTACTTCTTTGCAGAATAATTAAAACATTCAAAATATCCAAAGTTTTTTTCAGAGTAGGATACAAAAGCTCAATTATTTTGAAAACAGATGAGTGTAAATACAAAATCTGATGTTGTGTTTGCCCAAAAAGTGCGTGCTAAATGTTTTTATGATGTGAGAACTGACCCTGTAGAGCTTGATTCTTTCCGCCAGTCATACAAGAGCATCTGAGTAAAATCATCGAAAGGAAAATAAGACACATGAGGCATGCATTTGTGCATCATTTCAGAAGCCGAGCTTTAGATATATATCTGGTTGGCACTCATTTCTTGCACACCTTTGATTTACCTTGACTGCCATGCATATATATTCTTTTGCTGGGAGGTGTAGATACACCAACTTTCATTTAGACTTGTTGGGATGTTATGCAAATTCAACCTTTTTTGCTCTCACTGCATGTGCATTACAACGACCTACTTCCCAACTCTTTTTTACTCGTCGGTATTTTGCCGAAGGAATATGAGAAGCTCCAAATTATTATGGCATGTAGTACATGTAGAACTGAGAAGGTGCTTGTGGAATTTGGTAGGGACGAACTTCTTCGCCTCTCGTTAAATGCTTATGTGGATGAATCTGCTGTAGATAAAACGGATTGAATGATAATTTACAGCTTTCGGAAATACTTAAGCATATTTAGGGTTATCATAACTTGCCAGTGGACAATCGTCTCTAGATTCTGCGTGCAAACTTCATATCTAGGTCTGCTAGACCTGAAAGATTGTGAGTACAAAATAAAGCCAAATTAGCCTTTGAATCGCCTATTTCTGTAGGTTATTTGTTGGCTATTTTATGCTTATAAATAGTGCATAGAATTGTATATACGTTATTAAAAGCCTACATTTATCTGGTTAAGAGAATATTGAGGTTAATTACCGCATAACGATGTTAGTTTATACGTCCTTCCCTATCCCTAAGAAATTGTAAACTTCACATGAAAATATGAAAGAAATTGTTGAAGAAAATCATGTTGCCCCGTTACCTATGCCATTCATGATTTGAAGAAGGTTGTAGTTTCTACATTAGGTGTAATATGACTGACCACCATCCAACGTCAATGCATAACTTCTAGACGAAGATTAAGCTCTCAATACATTTTCTTCTTGGCATCTTCAAATACAGATTTATATAACCAAATTACTTAACTACTAGTACTAAAACATTAGGCACCTCAAATATTTACAGAACCTCATGTTATAGAATTGCAGCAACAAAAACAAGACCTGGCTTCTCCATGGCCTTGGTATGGTATGGTATGCTTACCCAAGTTGAAGTGATAGGCATGTAGATGCACCACAAGCACTGGAAACAACCTTTTCATTTTGATATGATATATACAAATATACATCACATTGTAATACTCATTATGACCTATATTCAGTGCTCAATACTTCTGTTTGCTTTGTCATGCCCAATTGCCCGTACATTTCATTCATTCATATCTTGCATAAGTCAGCAGAGTGCGTGTGATATAAACTCATTTTTTTGTGAGGAAAGGAAGATTAACAAGCAACGAACCATATATTCTGTCTTGAAAACAAATATTTATATTGTGACAATTTTGGAAAATGTCGTTTTCTCAGAACGAATCTCAGGTAATTCAAATTTTCTTGCCATTCATAAAATATAACTGCTGTTACCTGGTTTGGGAACTATTGTATTTTGGCAAAACTTTAATTTATAATTTAATCAGCCCGAGATCCACGGATAGACAAGGAGGATGTTATGCCAAAATAGCAGGAAATTGGCCAAAATGGGGGTTGACAAGGGAGGTCGACAAGGTTTCCATTGCATGGAAGAGAGATGTGGCAAGTTATTTTATTCGAAGGCGGATTTTCATGATCCACATGAAAAGGCATGAGAAAACTAAAGAAAATGGGGACGGGGAGAGTGACACTGAAGAAGGGGAGGCGAATGCTTGTCACTTGGTACCAATTCAACATGTGCAAGGAATTCAAAAACCCCGAATTCTCTTCCAAGAAAATCCACGGGGACAGGGACTTTCCACCCAAAAAACCTGTCCATCTGTTCAAAAGTGTTTAAGTTCCTCCCATTTTGCTGACCGCATGAACGCGCCACACGGGTGAAAAACGCCCATTGCATCAAAGAACGGTGTGAGGCAGCATCTCACATCCCACTCTAACATCAGAATCCACAGTTGTTCAAATGCGAGAAGAGCTTCAAAAATTCAAGCTCTTTAAACTACCATAACAAAAGAGTGCATTCAGGTTCTGACTACCTGAAACATAATGCTCCAACCTCTGCCTGCGGAAAGGTGTTTACAATCCCGGAGTCAATTGCAAAAGCACATGTTGAACCCATAAAGCTCCTTTGGAGCGACCACATCGTTTCTGTCACCTGTGCAATTCTACTCGGGCATTTTTGACAGACCACGGATTCAGGCGGCATTTGAGAATCCATCACAGCGCCACTCCTGCTAATCAGTGCAATTTCTGTCGAAAACTGTTTGAATCAGGGAAAAGCTCTTGAGCATGTAAGGGAAAGTGGGCAAACAAAGAGAAGGAGTTCAGCTGTGTCATTTGCAGTCAACACTTCAGTCTCCGCAAGTGTCTTCAGAAACATTTGAAAAACGAATTCGCACATTGTTAAAGAGTCTTTTGTACAAAATTACGGTGAATAATAAGGAGATGCTTAAAGATTTGGTCAAAAACCGGATGTACTTGACTGCATCCTTTCCTTGCAAAAAGTGTGAATCTACTTTTTCCACAGTGGAACAGCTCCAAAAGCATGTGGATTCAGCCATAATTCGGCAGCAAAAGAGCGTATGTTTTTCCAGGTGGAGGGTTGCTCGCCCATAAGAAATGCCGTCGAAAACTTGTTGACCCAGAAAAAACTCTCACTCCATATTGATGAAGTACATAAGCAAGTTCGTAAGGCGAAGTGTGGAAAGTGTGGACAAATGTTCAGGAGGGGCTCCCATCTCACCGCCCATTTAAAGACCAAGTGGGCTTGCGCAAAAGCCAGAGGAGAAGTTCAACCTGGAAGAAAAACTATTTGGAAGGCAAAGCGGGTCAAAGACGGAGACAATGCAAAAGCTACCAAGTTCGGAACAAAAGACAATGCCTTCTCAAAAGATTAGGATTTCCGAGAGGCTCAAAAGCAAGGGAAAGAAGGTTTGATTGATTTTGTGTGTAAAACATGTAAATACTTATTAATTGTTATACATTACGAAGAATACATATAATATTAGCTCAGAAACGTTAAATTCAATTAATCCTACTTGATTTACTTTTACACACATCGAGGGCAACTGCTTACTTTTTTGCTTTCATATGTACACATTCTACACCTTGGCGTCATAATCGCCTTATTTAATTCAAACGAATATTCCTTATGAATATGCTATATACTATAACATGCAGATTGAGTCGTTTTCGACTTTCAAATGGTATTTTCAGCTCATAAGTGGGATTTGAAACTCACTGCCGTTCTTCAGTTATAGTTTTTGGTGTGTACCTCAAAATACAATGCTCAAAGTTTATAAAATGTTGCCTGTTTGGAAGTTTTAATTTAAATGAGCATTGAATTCATTTCATAAGTGTGTTTTCATGCAAAAAATGAAAGTATTTGAGTCTCATATTGTTTTCATATTGTTTTCATAATACGGATAATATAGATAACGTGAATATATAAGGCATACTCATTACGCATGTACTGAATTTGCTCATTAGAACCTTTCTTGGTCTGTACTTCATGCATGTGATAATAAAATAAAGCAGCTTAATTGCCTAAACTTCTAATTACATTGCTGGCAAATAGTATTCTAAAAGTCTTCAAGTATTTATCTGTATCATCATCATCAAAAAATCATATATAATATTAAATACTGAGTTGATTTTGTTTCAACATTTATGCCACATTTGCAAACAGTTATTGCATTTGATATTGATTTTTCATTGCGCACCATCCCTATTGAATTCAAGAGAATTTCAGCCATCTGAATATGGTAGTTTTTGTAATCTCACAATAATAAGAACAAGACGTTAGCTGTTGTTTTTTTTGTTCCATTGTATTTTGTAGCTACGAATGGAGGCATTTGGTATCACATTTCCAACTTTCAACATAAAGCTTGCTAGTCATGAAGACTCTGGTTTAATTGCATTAGAATATAAACCGTCATATCCTTTTGAGTTGTAAACTTCTTTACTTACAATTTAAACGCATTTAGCATCTGTGGTTCCGTTTGGTCTATCATCCAGTAAACTTGAAATTACTGAAGAGTAAGTTAAATCAAATGCAAGAGTCAGCTCACTCAAACGGTTACCAACAAATTCAGGGTCTCCGTGCTGGTGTGAGTATGGATATGTTTAAGCAAATATTTAGATGACTGTTACACAATGGGCGAAATATTCGTCAGGTCCGTTTTATAGAGGTGTACTATTATTACCTAGCATCCATTCACTTTATGTGATTTCCAATGCTACATTTTTTATCCTTGTTAAACGTGCATGGATTAATCTTTGAGTACTTTTTTCATTCTCTCATATATATATATGCATGGCTGTAGTACGGATTACCGTAACGAAGTGTATATTTACAAATATTCCATAACCATTCCGGTCTTGTAGCTGAGCAGCAGATGAACATTCTCTTTCACTACACATTCCTTTCTGACTTGTTATTAAAAGTAAATACACAAAGACATTTTACAGCAAAGAAATCGAACATAAATTCAAATAAATCATTTTCTTAAAGTGACCTAGCTTGGTAAACGGACTTATCATATCTGACGTTAGTTATCTGTCTGTACTATAATGACCGACGCTGACAAATCGCACTCTGTTGTTTGGCGAAACGCTTTTGCCGAGAAACTGGAAGAGTCTGAGAGCGATATGGTAAAAATTGAGAAGTTTCGAGCCCGATTTTTGAAAGCAGGTATGAACATACTTTAACGAATAAATATTTGGACTCTTCTTAACAAATTAGGTTTTTACTTTACAAACGTTAAATTATTTTTAGCTGCTGAGAAGAAACCCTTAGCTCGTTTGGTGGCGAAACATTCAACCCCACAACAGGTTGCAGCAGAGTCCAGCAGTGCTGATAAGGATTACTTTGAGGAGGTTGCGAAGACATGGAAATATGTGAAGTTTCCTCAACTACTGATGAATTATCATCTCACCATCATTGAAAGACTCTTCCAAGAAATTGTGATGCAAGAGAAAACAAAGCATAAAAAAAGGAAAGCTGCCAATGAAATTTTGGAGGAGGGAGCCAGTGAAAGTAGGAATGGTCTGAGAGCAATTCCAGGACAATGAATTCTCACTCACATCTGCTAAACGGAGAAAAGCAGAGAGCAATCCTACTCCACTCAATTTTATGACAATTGATAATGCTCTTTCTCCAGTTCCAGACACAATGGATAGACAACATGATACTAGTGATGAGGTTGGAAGCGGAGCTTTCCAAACGAAGGAGAAGAAA
>LJIJ01006086.1:0-10250 GCA_001718145.1 Orchesella cincta
GAGCGGCGAGACCTGGATAACAAACCTTTGTTTAACAATCATCAGCAAAATCGTAAACAATCGGAATCAAAATCAAAACCCCGCACCTGTGAGTTGGAACATTGGTAACTGATGTAATTGTTTGCGTACGCTTCGCAAAGCTGGCAAGTATCTGCGCCAAAAGGCGTGACGATCAAGTCATTCCCCGTGTCTGAAAAACCAGAAAATCATGAAACACAAAAACAACACAAAATCCCCGTTTATTCTCTTGTCCCCGTTTACGTTTCTTTCCTGACGACAAGCGTTATCATCAGCGCCGAATTTCTCCCAAAAGGAGCTTCGATGCTTGATCCTGAGGCACCGACGTGCTCAAAGTCCTCGGAAGTTTTTATGGGGTCCACAGAGAGCGTTCCATGACCTCAGCGGTCAACTCGCCAGTGCTCCACTACTAACTCTGAGGTCCGTCACCGACATATCAAACACACGTAACGCGTGAATATAAAACCCCGTATTCACATCACATCACAAAAGCCTGAAAACTGAGCAGCTCACAACCACCTACACACACTGAGGTTTGCTGTTTTGCTATCGCTCACCACTACATGGATCTTCCTTATTTGGAATGATGCGAAGCAACAATATGGATAAAGAAAAACTACCATAAAAACACGATAATAAACCCTGCATGTTGTTTTCTTACCCCTTTTTTGCGTTACACCACTTCGTCACATGAATTCCGAGAGGATGCCGAGCTGGCTCAGGACGCCTCTATCGATCACACTACGAGCACGTTGTGCCCTGCTTACCAAACTCCCCTGCTCCTCAAGAATCAGTCAAGCCTACAAACCTCGTGTTCATGTTCATAGCCCTCAGCATTTCACGTATTTACATACACGTAATACTTCATTACTTTCGCTGCCATCATCAGCATTTTATATTCACTCGAGAATTATCATACCCAATGCAAATACAACGGAGTAAAGAGCATCTCAATTCGTATTTTCCTACATGACAAATATTACGTATTAAAAATGCGCCACCAATCTCCTGTTGCGTGGCGTAATTGTGTCCGCGGACATTACACTCAATTTCTGTCAGACAAACAGAGATCGCTAAACAAACAAACGCGTAGAGATTACCTGCCTTAATGAACTCACGGAATTGATAGCACGTCATCCTCCACTGTTTCCAAACATTAGGCGGATTTACACAAACAGACTTTCCCTTTGATCAACTACTTTTTGGCATGTGTCACAGTTTACCTAGTATTACGAACTCGTGCATGCTAGTTTAGTGTACTACCATTTTATTGCCAGTTTGTCAGCTGTTTTGAAATTGCAGACGCCATAACAAAAAATGACATTCGCACTGAAGTTGGATTTATTTTTTGTAATGCGATCCGATTTCGACGCAACTATGGCAATAAAAATGGTAGTACACTAAACTAGCATGCACGAGTTCGTAATACTAGGTAAACTGTGACACATGCAAAAAGTAGTTGATCAAAGGGAAAGTCTGTTTGTGTAAATCCGCCGAATGTTTGGAAACAGTGGAGGATGACGTGCTATCAATCTCCGTGAGTTCATTAAGGCAGGTAATCTCTCCGCGTTTGTTTGTTTAGCGAATCTCTGTTTGTTGACAAAATTGAGTGTAATGTCCGGGACACAATTACGCACGCAACAGGAGATTGGTGCCGCATTTTTAATACGTAATATTTGTCATGTAGGAAAAATACGAATTGAGATGCTCTTTACTCCGTGTATTTGCATTGGGTATATAATTCTCGAGTGAATGTAAAATGCTGATGATGCAGCGAAAGTAATGAAGTATTACGTGTATGTAAATACGTGAAATGCTGAGCTATGAACATGAACACGAGGTTTGTAGGCTTGTGATTCTTGACGAGCAGGGGAGTTGGTAAGCAGCACAACGTGCTCGTAGTGTGATCGATAGAGGCGTCCTGAGCCAGCTCGGCATCTCTCGGAATTCATGTGACGAGGTGGTGTAACGCAAAAAAGGGGTAGAAAACAACATGCAGGGTTTATTATCGTGTTTTATGGTAGTTTTTCTTTATCCATATTGTTGCTCGCATCATTCCAAATAAGGAAGATCCATGTACTGGTGAGCGATAGCAAAACAGAAACCTCAGTGTGGTAGGTGGTTGTGAGCTGCTCAGTTCAGTGTGATGTGATGTGAATTACGGGGTTTTATATTCACGCGTTACAAGCGGGTGTTGATATGTCGGTGACGGACCTCAGAGTTAGTAGTGGGAGCACTGGCGAGTTGACCGCTGAGGGTCATGGCAACGCTCCTCTTGGACCCCATAAACTTCCGAGGACTTTGAGCACGTCGGTGCTCAGGATCAAGCATCGAAGCTCCTTTTGGGAGAAATTCGGCGCTGATGATAACCTTGTCGTCAGGAAAGAAACGTAAACGGGGACAAGAGAATCGGGAGGAGATTTGTTTTGTTTTTTGTGTTTCATGATTTTCTGGTTTTTCAGACACGGGGATGACTTGATCGTCACGCCTTTTGCGCAGATACTTGCCAGCTTGCGCAGCGTACGCAACAATTACATCACGCTTACCAATGTTCCAACTCACAGGTGAGGGGTTTTGATTTTGATTCCGATTGTTTACGATTTTGCTGATGATTGTTAACAAATGGTTTGTTTTCCAGGTCTCGCCGCTCTTCTAGCTCCGCTGGAGGGCCGAGTCCGCAGCCAAAACACAATGTTGGAGGTAACGTGCATTTATGTGGGTGGTTTAAATTCCATGGCGACGCATTTCATGAAAGAATCGTGACTATTTTTCAGATGATAACTACACAAAGCTGGCTCTGGAGACGCTGGACGAGCTGGACTGGTGCTTGGACCAGCTCGAGACCATTCAAACGCACAGGAGTGTCTCGACATGGCCACTTCCAAGGTAACGAGTTTTTACTTTACTCTGAGGAATTTGCACACGTTTGCCGTCTCGTGTTATTGATATTCATGCCCAAATTTGAAACACTTGCGTCAGTGCGAGCCTTCGCGTAGGCTATTTTATTGCGAATATGGGCATGCCACGAACAGGTTTTTACATTGGGCATATTACATCGTGTGTTTTGATTGATTTGTTACGATTTTACGTTCATATGTTTCTGCGTTTATTCGCGATATGCCGAGTTTTTCTCCTTGATGAAAAGTGAAAGTTGAAGAAAACGGAGAGGTTTGTTCGTAGCCAGAATTGTAGTATCACGAGATCTCATTGTGATGTTCTATTCTTTCGGAGAATAATGCGCTCGGTAAAATGAAATTGACATTTCCTTTGATTGACTCAAGGACTAGGCGCACGATAGAAAAGAGCAAACCGTTCAAGCCTTCTCATCCGAATCCCATTCTACTCATCGTGACGTCAGTTTGTAGGCACGATATTGACTACATTTCAACGGGGTTTTTTCTAGCCGTTTCTTACCCTGTTGATCGAGGGTTTTATTTTGAATCGTTATGACGACTTACATGGCTATCAGAATCGCTATGAATTAACGTCAAGTTCGTTTAATTAAAACCTTTTGATTCCGTCACGTAACTCGCTACCTGAGAGCAGTTCCATGAAATCTTGATTTGTCTGTTCCTTCTTTCAACATCGTGGTATGAATGAGCAAGTTGGCCTTTCATTACTAATTCATGAGGGCTGCGGCTCAATGGAATTTATTAGCGCTCCATACTAAGTATCACGGGATTTATCGTTAGAACCTGCTTCCTCGCTGCGTACACTTACTTATGGATCTGTCTGGCTGTCCGTCCGTCAGTGAGTATTCTGCATGCACTCAGGCTAAATTGCTTCAAACGATTATGAGTAAGCCTCGATTCCAGGAAATTGGGACGTTAATCTGCAGGATAGTGTGCATCTAATTTTAGAATCGCATGTTCGAGCGAGCTCATGTTGTCATGTAACACGAGTTACTAATATCGTTATCATTTTTCCGGGAAACATAGTGATTGATCAACAAGTATCATTTAATATTGGAAATACTGCTCAAGATGAAGAAACTCATGCTCTGATGGAGTTGATAGTCCCGGGCTGTTTAATGAGAGCGTATTGTGAAATTGTTACGTACGTGAGGATTTCCAGGAAGGCTCTAAGCCCAGCTCTTGAGAATATTCAGGAGTGTACGCAAAACCTCGAGTTTCGCATAAGGGCACTTCAATCTCTCCAATCTGATTTGCTTTTTCATCATTGTATCGTGGAGTTACTCGACTATGGGAACGAGACCAGCCTCTCGTTGCATACTAATAGGGCTCTTCATTCTTTAATAAGACCTTATGGCGTGGACTTATGAATCAAGTCTTCGTTTTAATATACATGCGAGTTCTTTTATAATCTTAATTGTGACGAAGCCATCAAGAACGTGCTCTCAAAACTCGTCACTATGCGTTTCATTTTTTTGCTGATTATGCAATCTGTCACCGAGATTCAAATATGTTGTCCGGACCGTATACTAATTTCAACCATCTCAAAAATGAAACAGAAACGAGCATATTTGCTTCAGAATTTAAACAATAAGGATACATTTAATTATGTTGGCGAAGTTTTTTTTGAAATATTTTCTAACGGGCCAGGTGCTAACTTCGTCAACGCTTTGTGAATCACCTCCCAATGTATAAATTAAAACTACCAGTGAAATCACTCTGACTTTGTGTAAATTCAACCATCTCAAAAACAGATTTTTGTTTTTATTGATAAATTGATATTTATTGATTGTTTGTTGATATTTGTTTGATTCTGTAAATCGGTCAGCGATAAGTTTCCCACAGCAGGCTTTTGAGAGCTTGTTCCCAATTTTATAACGTAGTTTCACGTTGCCCAGTGACTTGAACGATGTTGATTCTGGTTTGGTGTAAACAGCACTAGTTTTGCGTTAGCGTTGAATAAATGTTGTTCTGTAGGCGATTTGACTGGACTCGAGGCTGACCATATTAAGTAATCGTGGCATTGGTAATCACCTTGCTTGCAGGTGAACCAGTTATGAATAGCAATGGGGTTTATTTTATTGCTCAAGCGTTATCGTGGGCAGCTCACACTCTACACTGCTGTGCACTGGATACACGTTATCACGATACGCAGATTCTGGTTTACTATCGCTATTTACGGTATGTTGAACTCTGATGCTTCTTGGAATACTCATTCAAGTCTTGATGGGCTGTTGTTTTTATCGAGTTTTAACTCGCACATGAGATTTGATAAGATTCTTCTCATGAACCTAGGGTGACCAGATTCCCAAATGCTCAATGGGGGACAGGTCAAAAAAATTTAGCTATAAAAATATATGTATACAATCTCTGATGTGCCAGCAGTAAAAGATAATTTACCTCCCGAATTTTCGCATTTAGAACCAAGAAATTCATTATTTTATGTGAAATTAAAACAGCTAACTCTCAAACACCGACTGTAGACAATTGAACACAAAAATTTGTTATTGTAAGTCATATAATTTATTGCTCAAATAATACTATCAGCAGAAATTGAAACAGAAAAAACAGCATCAAACTTGATTATTATGAAGGTCGTGGATAACCTTCAGGCTATTACAGTTTTCAGCCTACGCTAAATCGTCAAATCGTTGTATTTGTAAAAAACTAAGTATATATTTCGACTTTCTAATGTAAAAACTACTGCTGGAGGGCAAAAAAGGACGGTGTGCACAAAGAAAGACGTCCTTCAAACAAACAAAAAAAATGCTTGAGCACAGTTAAAAAATTATGAGAATATCATGCAAATTAACTGACATGTTGCGAAAATTTTAAACTCTTTTAAAAACTATACGTTTTAGCTTAAATTAAAATTAATCAGAGGAAATTCATAAAATTTAATTTTGGGGACTTTGGGGGACAAAAATCTTGAATGGGGGACATTCGGGGGACACTTTTTTCGTCGGGGACAGATTGTTGAAAAGGGGACTGTCCCCGCAATGGGGGACGTCTGGTCAGCCTAAATGAAACTGAACTGGCGCAGATGGGAAAAACTTCTTCCCGGTAACCGTTTCCACATTTCCCAGTTTTGTGTAGCTCCGAAGAATTTCCCGTTCAGTGGAGTTTCCACCCGTGACCAATTTAAGAACCATGGCAATACTCGAGTACTCAGTATTGAAAATACCATGGTGAAGTAATACTCCCACGGCAGATGTTAGAACGACTGATTCTTGCATGCATTTGAGTTGAGTGCATTTCCTCATAAACGGGAGTGGTGTTGCCGGAAGCTTTTTGGACACTTATTGAGATACACCACGTGATTCATCATTTCTAAACACGCCTTTCAACGCTGGTGCACTGATCTGTTCTGCAAGCACGGAAATAAGGTTACGGAATATTGAGCATCGTTCGTCACCTCATTTGTTGGCTTGACAATGTTTACGGTTAAACAACTCAAAGGGTCAATGATCGACACATATTTGCTGGCAGTGTTGCTGCTAAAAAATCAACACAATAAATCTGTTGATATTTTATTGTGGAATCTGATAATTGGCTTGGAATTATGATAAGCGCGATGTCGAACGGATTATCTCGACCTTCAAGTTGAAGTGCGTGTACTCCTTGCTAGCGTAAGGGAGCGTCGAAGTGATGCGTCTGATCGAGCCTAATTGAATTGTGATCAATGTGTGCGAGGTTACTCATTTAGCGATCGTGAACAATGACGTTTGAGCAGAACGTCGCGTGAATGCGTTGGCTTTCGGGTTGTGAGTTGTTGCGTATCTGTGCTCTAATCTGCACCATAATGGTAGTGTAAATAAACATTGGTGGTCTGGTTTATTGAGACGGTGGCTCTCTACACACTTACATAGCCACACGGTTGTGTGTGGCTCATTCATTCGTTGGAGCTGCTGCAGATCGGTTGGTTATTTTCCATTCTGAATAATTTACCAACTCTCAATCTAATATTCATTCATTAGTTTTCAATTTATTCTGCTCACTTTGCTAGGCTTTTAGCTCGTGGTTGTGAATACTTGGCGAGGAAATTTTGGGCTTTTTATAGACGTTTCCATGAGTGCAGATCGTGATGTTACGGCACTGTTTCTTGAGAACTTGACTGATAAGCGTACGTCGTCAGCATCTCGCTCGATCTCTTGACCTTATCGCTATCTTATGCTAGTGGTTTGAGGTATAAGCTGTTAGTTTACCGTGAAATTGAGTGTAAAATTAACTTGATGATGGAATCTGAAGAAATTCCCAAGAAGGGGTCTCGTGACGACAATCAGGAGCTTGTCGTTCAACAATCACACGTTTACGTGTTCGAAAACATGTACGAACTGGAGGTTCTGTTCAGAATCGTTCGACTGTTCTCTTCTGGTTCGTTGCCATAGGGAGAGAGGTGAATTTTTGCATTTTACATCGAGACAAACCGTGCATTTTTGGCAAGCTGCCTCGCGTGTACCAGGAAGTGCACCATGATGAACTGCTACGCTTGATTGTGTTTTAAAACCGAACTTTTTTCTCTTTCTAGTTCAAAAGAATGCTGAACAAGGAGCTGAGCCATTTCTCAGAGTCTTCCAAGTCTGGAAACCAAATCTCAGAGTACATCTTTAGCACTTTTCTCGGTGAGTTATTTCATATTCACTTATGCGCGTATTCATATAACGGGGTTTTACTGTTTAACGCATATTTATAAACCTGCTTTCTGGTTCATTTTGCTGGGTGGTATGATTTCTGAATAACGTGCCGGCATTTAGCCGCAATTAAGCGTTTGAGGAAAATGCGAGCATCCACGTGTGACCCGAATCCATGGTTCAAAAGCGCAAGGTTGAGCACACGCGTGTGCGTGGTGCACGCACGCATAAATGGATTACTCCGAGTTTCTAGGGCACGTACGCATTACTTCATCTGATTAGGCGTATTTCCAGGGATACTCGTTCATGCGATATACAAATTCATAACATCTTGGACAGGTTGACAGGGATGTAACGTTTATCTAGGCTTTTCAGCTCTCAAAGAAGTATCATGTACGCAAATTTCATTAATTTATAAAAAGGAAATAACACGACTTCAAAGTAGTACGTCTGACTAAATCTGAATCACTCGCAAGACGTTGCGGGAAATAACATGACGATTGAGTAGGAAAATGCATCTTTCGCGACAACACTTACGCTCTAATTGATGACTCATTTATTCTTGAGATGCAAAGAGTAAAGAACATTATGTAACCATAATGATCACAAAACGATAATAGGCAGATCAAGTCAGAATTCAATCGAGTGCCTAAAACCCGCGCTGAGCGTTTTTCTCCTACTTAGAGTCATTTTACGGGGTCGGGGGTACCAGACATTAAAGTTGAGGAATTCTTTTGTCTACCACTGTGTGAAATTTCAAGTTCATAGCTCAACTCCTTCATCATGTTTTACTGCTTAATAACGCGACCAACATTTAATCCCGATGAAAAGTTACTGCAATCAAACATAAATTACTCAGGAACGGGTGGACATTTTTGAGATGTTGAACCGACCCACCTATGTCAAGAGTATGCGCTACATTATGTGTACCTCTACGACCCTCCCACATTCGCACTTTCTTCAATCGAAACTGACAAACTTTGCTAATTTTAACTACGATTTACGTAAATACACCCGGTGCATTTACCTGACAACCGCAGCAACCATGCTAGTACATACCAATACACGCACTTTCATTGGTAAATGCACTCGACATTTCCATGCAATTCTACATTTCTCCTACAATCAACTCAGTGTTTCTCATTCAATGCACTCTACCTTTCCCATTAACGCTGGAGCCGTTCTGTCATAAAACAATGCAACACTTTGATAATTTAGAAGAATTAGCGAGATTTACGAAGAATATGAGATATTTGATGATGATAAGTTATAATTAAGTGGGGTATGAGATAACTGATGAGAATACGAGATAATTGATGAGGATAAGTGATAATTAAGCGGGATATGAGATAACTGATGAGGATAAGTGATAATTAAGCGGGATATGAGATAACTGATGAGGATATGAGATAATTGATGAGGATAAGTGATAATTAAGCGGGATATGAGATAACTGAGGAGGATAAGCGAGAAATAAGAAGGATATGAGATAATTGACGAGGATAAGTGATAATTAAGCGGAATATCAGATAACTGCGGAGGATAAGCAAGAAATAAGAAGGATATGAGAAAATTGATGAGGATAAGTAATAATTAAGCGGAATATCAGATAACGGCGGAGGATAAGCGAGAAATAAGAAGGATATGAGAAAATTGATGAGGATAAGTGATAATTAAGCGGAATATCAGATAACGGCGGAGGATAAGCGAGAAATAAGAAGGATATGAGAAAATTGATGAGGATAAGTGAAAATTAAGCGGGATATGAGATAAATGAGGAGAATAGACGACAACTAAGTGGTATATGAGATAATGGAGGAGGATAAGCAATAATTAATTGAATATGAAGATTAATAGGAGGATAAGCAATAACTAATTAAAATATGAGATAATTGAGGAGGATAAGCAATAACTAATTAAAATATGAGATAATTGAGGGGTAAGCATAATTAATGTGTGAATAAAAAGAAATTAATTTGGACCGATTAGTGATAATTCAGGAGGAAATCAAGGCGGCGATTAAACGATAAAATAATAAGAAAGGCGATAATAAAGAGTTGCGATTATTAAGGAGGATAAAAGAAAAGAATGTGATAAGCGGTAATTGAAGAGATATCGTCGAAAGTTTTAGCTTATACGTGTTCCTCCAAAAATTTAATATTTGAGCATTCCCTTGAAAATGTCACCAGTTGACGAAAGCTTGAGAAATAAAGTTAAAAAACCACATCTTTAACCAAACACGTGACTACTACTTTTAACTTAATTTTAGTTTGGATTTGTTTAAAAGACAAACTGAAATTGTTGTATTTTATATGAGAATAGGACGTATTTCATGACGGCTGATGGATGTCCATGCTTTAACTAAAAAAACGAAGGCCCTAATATTTCAAACTTGCACAGTTCTTTTTGTGATTGCTGATTGATTTAAGCTAAATCCGTCCACTTAAACCACGATTAAGTTTCATCAGGGAGTATATAATCAATCAAAATTTGACATATTTCGGTGTTATAAATACAGCAGAAAGGAAGGGTAACCGATAATTCAGGGGATAAGAGAAATTTGAGAATGATAAGCAAAATAATGAGGGTTCATAAGTTGTAATTGGGCGGAGAATATGGGAAAATATTTGGTATACTCTACTGGCTATATGCTTTTAAAACAGATAGTTCCGCCCAAATTGACAAAAAA
>LJIJ01006087.1:0-10248 GCA_001718145.1 Orchesella cincta
AACTCATCGCTAGATTTTTTTTAAGTCTACCCAACCGCTTTGGGAAAAATCTGGGGTTTTTTTCTCAAGGGTAACGGGGGAATTCAATTCTAATCCTATTTAAGGTAACCCAATTTGGGGGTGAACGTATTGTTCATTCTAGGGGATAAAAGGGATGGACATTACAGTGTCTGTTCATTTGCTACGAGGCTGGATCGCCGCGAAAACTCAGAAAACTGGTCGGCGAAAAATTTTGATTGGGATTTCAAAATCAGATAATAGAGTTTTTGAAAGAAGAAAAAATACGGAGTTTTTAGATATTTTTAAATTTGCAGTTTTTCACTTAAATATGGTAGTTTCCAAATTTATGAATGTACTAAATAATTATTTACATGAATAAAAAAGTATTTAGACCTTGCTATTCAAAAACGTAGAATCTTATAACACCCATGCAATAAATATGAAGTTTTGATATTTCGAATTTTGGACTTAATCAATGTAATCTACATGTTTATAAAGTAAGACGCATGAAAATGATGATCAGGCGCCAAACGATCGGGTCAAATCGTCAAAGTGTTAGGACCCACTCAAAAATAACGAGAAAGACATTTTCATGCGTCTAGAGTAATGAGCAAAAGAAATTTTCAAAAAAAATGAGACGTCATGGGCTGTTCATATGTACTCAAATCCATAAACCATGTTTTGGTTGGTTTGAATCAACCAAGACTAATTGGCAAACATTCATTTTTAAATGATTTTAATTGTAATCAGTGAGTTTCTACTGAAAAATGGAAAATTGAAAAAAAGGTTAGGGCAGTGTGCTGTGTTTTTTACTAAACACGAAAAGAGGATGTAGAAGAAGAAAGCGGGCTGGGTATGAACATGCCCGAAAAATCCATTTAAACGAAATTGCCCGGACGGCAGTGGGTACTTCAATGACATGGAATGGGGTGATTGCATTGGCAAAATACGACGCAATTTTCGGTGAGTTAGATGATCAACTTACAATACGATTATTTTCGTATGTATATTTGAACTCTTCTTGTGTCGTATATTGAACCTGCTTTTTCATGACGTTTTTATTACATTGCGTGTAAATCTAACTTCGAATTCTAGTCCATGATTTGATTTCTTAAGCAGATACTCATTTGTCTAATATTTATGAATATTGAATATTATTCAGTTCTTATCCAGATTTTGTATGTATGTATGTATTTTTGGGCAATAAAAGTCAGCTCAAACCAGCAATTCTGGGCTCTCTCCTTTTTACTCACGGTCAGCAGTGCACCGCTGTCCGACCAACTTTCGGTCTTCAAATTACTTCCCAATCTGACATTAAACACTTAGCAAATTTCAATCTCATGCCTTGGCCTTTCCAATCATAGTCGTTTTTATACATAAGCATCTTTCCAAGACCTTCTCCATTGCATTTCACATAAATACAATATCACTCATTTCATACGCAGGCTGAAAACATCTGCGTCCGAAGATATAACATGGCTGAATTTGCAGCGCTGATCAAAAACTTAAAATCAGGAGGAGATTTCAGGAACGCTAGAACGATAGAAAAAGCATACTTGAGTCGTCGCATATAGAAACTTCGCGTATAGAATTTGGGTACGGTCGGAATCGAATGGTTTTGGTTTTCATAATATTTAAGACGATCCTTTATAACACCAATTTATGTTCATGTTCGAATATTTTATATTAAGCTTTACTACGAATTGTATGCAAGAATTGGAAACACTTGAGTAGGATGTTTATGCTTGTGAATTTTAGCAGGTTGTTGCTCCTGCTCAGATGGCCTAATATCTAATGGTAAGCACAATGAGGAAGTGAAATGTATTCATTCGTACGTATGATTTCTTACTGGGACACAAGAAATATTGTAGAATAGTCACGAGTTTTGCCATTGTGAAAGAACAAAATCATAACTTCAAAATTTGAAGCAAATGGACTACCTTCTACTTAAAGAGTTGTGAAAAATGTAGAGTCGGCATGGACTTTCGTGGGAACTTTGAAGTCTGTAGAATTTTATGAATGAAACATCAGTCCATCTTATAAATTGATTAATTACAAGTAAAGTATTACTTTTTTTTAAATTTATATACAACTTTAGCTTGAAAAATCACAAACTCTCCTACGCGGTTGTAATGAACAATATATATCGCGAACCCCTAAACCCAGATGTTAACGTTCCAGTCACAGTTGTTTTGGATAATATTTACTATACACGTGAAAATATGTCTTCTAATTTTTCAATGGCTAGGCTAATAAACGATACTGTAGTAGAAACCTAAGAAAGCTCCCAAACTTCTTTTATGTTGTTTCCAATCTCAATGTATACGATGTCAGGAAATACCAACCTACTTCGTTCATCATTAAATGTTTAAAAGTGTACAACTGAAAATTTAGAAAATTTTAAATAGCCTCACAGACCCCCCATTTGGCTAATTTAAAAATGTTCAAGACACAAACTATATTGAAAGTATTTACTATTACTAATACGAATTTAACAATGGCATGATTATTTAAAACTCGATTGGAAAATATGCGCATAAGAATATTCTATTTTGTATATTTTCAATTTATTCAAGCGAAGAACGTACATATAACTTTGAAAGTGGTAACAATTCACTCAGATAAGCATTTTGAAGCAAGTTTCAAAGCGGTATGTGAACTTGAACCAGTACAAATTTTCAAACATGGAAGTTTTTAATGTAAATATATGACCCGTAATTATATACTCTAATGTTTTCTCGCAATTTTAGAAAATTTTAACAATATTGGAAAATGAATTAAATTACAGCATGTACACAATTATTGTACAAATTACATTAGTATTCATAAGTAGTATACAGTGGACAAATACAATTTTATTGTAGTTAAATCTTTGTAATGTAACTGGATATCCAGTTGGGAAGAAGAGAAAGAATTGTGGAAGAAAACTACACAAAGGAGTATGCATGGATTTGTACAATCCAACAGAAAAAGAAAACAAAACAGTGAACAACACTACCACAACCAAGCACAAGCAGATAAACCACCACCAGTGATAGTGAACATTGAAGATGGAATAATACATCACACAACTACTCCAGAGAAAAACATCTCATTACAAAGCAGTCAGAATAAATGACTTGAAGCTAAAAAATCAATGTTGAAAATGGAGAAGGCACACAGAGAACTCACCAAAGAGCTCAGCGAAAGGAAAAAAGAGTTTCACACTTATGAAAATAAGCAAACTCGACCCTTAAAGTAATGCACGTAATTCCACCAACACTTTAGAAGGAAGATTTCGTTGATGTCAAAAGTCAAGGTCTTAAGATCACCCAAGTAACCAAAATTGAGATTCGTTAAAAATGACAACATTGTCAGTCAGATAAAACTACCACTCTTCATGCTAACTTTTTGAGCATGATGAAGATGTAAAGAAAATCTATGAACTGAAATTCATTTGCACATGAAAATATCCATTGAAAGGCATAAGGAAGAATAAACTCATTCCGCATGCAAAAGATGCAAATTTGGACATACACAAAAATACTGTATGAACATGAAATGTGTCAAGTGTGGAATCTGCATGAAACACAGAATTGTACCAAATCCCACAAGCACCACCAAGTGTGCAACTGTGGAGAAGCACATCCTGCCAACTACAGAGCTGTGCAGTAGCAAAAAGCTACAAGAACTAAGGGATAAAAAAATCCCGTAAAAAAACAATAGTCAGCAAAATGAAAAAAATGCTCATCAGCAAACAAAAAACACAACAACAGGATATCGTTGCGTCATACGCACAAGCAGTCAAAGCAAAAACTACACACAGAACATCTCACAGATATTCTCAATCTTATACTTGGAAAACTGGAAAAAATGGAAAGGAAATTGCACTATCAAAGGCAATAAGAAACCAACCTAATAATGACCATAAAACCTACGCATATTAAATTGGAATGCAATGGCATCCAAAATAACAAAAAGCAACTACAATGGTGCTAAATGCCAAAAAATTGAGCGTGTGCTTCATCTCAGAGACACATCTCACCAACAAATCCTACATCAAAGTAAATGACTATGATGTCTACACACACATCATCCTGACAACCAAGCTCATGGAGGCAGTGCGGTGTTAATCAGAAATAATATTAAACACGTTGAAGAATTACAAATGCAACATGAATATTCAACTCTCAGTAATAACTGTGACTTCAACTAAACAAATTAAATAGGGGCAATTACATACCAAACACAATCTTAAAAGAAGATTACAGAAAATACTTATACATATGGGAGAAGGTTATCATTGGAGGAGACTTCAATGCAAAACATTCCTCTGGGGTTCTAGACTTGACAATACCAAAGGAAAAGAACTATTAAGCAACCAACTAGAAAATTGCAATATACACGCCACAGGAATCCAACTTTGGGCCAACAGACGCACAACAAAATTCCAGACTCATTAGATTTCTTCATCTCAAGAAAAGTAGCAAATAACTTTATCAAAATTGAAGATAACTCGATCTAGAATCAGATCACAGCTGTCAAATACTTACAATGAGTAACAGCCCAATACTCAAACAAATAAATCCTTCTTGGTAACAAACACGGATTTGGAGTGCATTAAGTGTCAATTAACTGAACAGCTTACCTGTATGTGAAATTAGCACTAAGAACAACTTGATGTAGCAGTTTTCGCGATTTCAGCCAAACTGATACAAAAGTCATGTGGGACAACACAAACAGATTAAAAATAAGTAGAAGGAAATGCCTCCATTGGAAGTTAGAGAAACTAGTGAATGTAAAGAAAGTTAAGGAGAAAGTGGAAACTCACGTAACTATCCAACAAAACAACTCAATAATATGGCTCAACGATTAAAAGAATTCTAAAAGAGCTTTAATGAAACTTCCACCACCAGCTTCCTGGAAATCTAAGCAGTGAAAGCAGTACAAATTACTCGGCTCTGGAAAATAACAAAAAACTCACAAAAAAGCATCCAATTCCACCATATCAGTGAATAATGATGGGCAAGAACGGAACAGCAAAAAGCTGACTCCTTTGGCAACAGCTGGAGAAAACTTTACACAGAAATGACTTTATGGGACAGACCCCACAATGCAGGAACTACAACAAGACAACAGCCCAATTAAGAACATTACCTTAATGAGCTAAAACAAGAAATCAAGACTAACCTCACCCAGAAAAGCACAGGATTTGATCTGATAACAGGTCAAATACTAAAAATGCTCAGAAAAAGGATTCAGAATGTTACTCTCTATTCAACGCAGCAATAAGACTCAAACATGTACCAGATCCTGGAAAGTAGCTGAAATGATCATGATTGCTAACGGGAAAAGACCATCCAACTAAGCTCATATCGTCCGATATCACTATCCAATAATGTCAAAGCTGTTTGAAAAACTAATACTAAAAGATTGACGCCAATAATTGAAGAAAAAGCTGATACGAACCACCATTGGTTTCCGGAGAAGGCATTCTACAATTGAACAGTACAGAATAACAGCAATTATCGAAGAAGCTATACAAAAAGGAGAAGGTTTGCTCTGGCTATCTTCTCGATGTAGCCCAAGCATTTGACAAGTATGGCACAAAGGACTATTATATAAACTAAACAAAATACTAAAATCAATCTGTAGTCCAACTACTAGAATCATACATCACAGGGAACGAATGTTCCGTGTAAGACAAGGGGAGGCTTACTCGATCTGAAACAATCAAAGCTGGAGTACACAGGGCTCGGTCTTGGACAATCCTATACGTGCTCTTCACTATGACTTAGTGAAACTCCAGGTGTAACTAGTGCTACTTTTGCTGATGATACAGCAAACTTAGCAGTAGCAAAAACGTGGAAGAATCAACAAGAAAGTTAAAAAAATCATCAATGCAATTGGCTGATGGACTAAAAAATGGAGATAAAACTAAATGACTCTAAGCATAACAATAATTTACAACAAAGAATAAAAATGCCCAAACTTGTAATGAACGGCACTCGGTTCTCATCACAACTCTGCAAAATATGTTGGCATGAACTGGATGGGTAAGTTAAAATGGGGAATGAAACATCAAAATAAGATTGCTGAAGATGCGCGAATAAAATACAGACAGCTATACTGGCTTATGGGCTGCACAATCGCCACATTGTATGCGATATGCCCATATTGGTTTGAGCACTTGGTTATATAGTAATATTTTGTTGTATACTGATACTTGGGAGTTTCTTCCCATAAGCCAGTATAGCTGTCTGTATTTTATTCGCATTTCAGCAATCTTGATTTTGATGTGTTCATTCCATTTTAACTTGACATCCAGGTTCATGCCAAGATATTTTGCAGAGTTGTGATGAGGAACCGAAGTGCCGTTCATTACAAGTTTTGGGGCATTTTTAATTCTTTTGTTTGTAAATTTATGTGTATGGCTTTGGAGTCATTTAGTTTTATTCTCCATTTTTTAGTCCATTCAGAATTGCATCTGATGATTTTTTAACTTGGTTGTTGATTCTTCCACTGTTTTTGCTACTGCTAAGTTTGCTGTATCATCAGCAAAAGTAGCGCTAGTCACACCTGGAATTTCAGGTAAGTCATAGGTGAAGAGCACGTATAGGATTGGTCCAAGGACCGAGCCCTGTGGTACTCCAGCTTTGATTGGTTTCAGATCCGAGTAAGCCTCTCCTTGTCTTACACGGAACATTCGTCCTGTGATGTATGATTCTAGTAGTTGGACTAGATGTGATGGTAGTATTTTGTTTAGTTTATATAATAGTCCTTTGTGCCATACTTTGTCAAATGCTTGGCTACATCGAGGAAGATAGCAGAGCAAACTTCTCCTTTTTGTATAGCTTCTTCAATAATTGCTGTTATTCTGTGTACTTGTTCAATTGTAGAATGCTTTCTCCGGAAACCGAATTGGTGGTTCGGTATCAGCTTTTTTTCTTCGATTATTGGCGTTAATCTTTTTAGTATTAGTTTTTCAAACAGCTTTGATATTATTGGGAGTAGTGATATCGGACGATATGAGCTTAGTTGGGATGGGTCTTTTCCCGGTTTAGCAATCATGATCATTTCAGCTACTTTCCAGGAGTCTGGTACATGTTTGAGTCTTATTGCTGCGTTGAATAGGATGAGTAACATTCTGAATCCTTTTTCTGGAGCATTTTTAGTATTTGACCTGTTATCAGATCAAATCCTGGTGCTTTTCTGGGGTTGAGGTTAGTCTTGATTTCTTGTTTTAGCTCATTAAGGGTAATTTCTTAATTGGGCTGTTGTCTTGGTTTGTATGTTCCTGCATTGTGGGGTCTGGTCCCATAATGTCATTTGGGGTGAAAGTTTTCTCCAGCTGGTTGGCAAAGGAGTCAGCTTTTTGTTGTTCCGTTCTTGCCCATTCATTATTCACTGATATGGGTGGAATTGGGGTTGCTTTTTTGTGAGTTTTTTTGTTATTTTCCAGAGCGAGTAATTTGTACTGCTTTCACTGCTTAGATTTTCCAGGAAGCTGGTGGTGGAAGTTTCATTAAGCTCTTTTAGAATTCTTTTAATCCGTTGAGCCATATTATTGAGTTGAGTTTTGTTGAATGAGTTACGTGAGGTTTGCCACTTTCTCCTTAACTTTCTTTTTTCATTCACTAATTTCCTTACTTCCAGTGGAGTACATTTTCCTTCCACTTTATTTTTAATCTGTTTGGTGTTGTCCCACATGACTTTTTGTATCAGTTTGGTGAAATCGGAAACTGCTACATCGAGTTGTTCTTTAGTGCGTAATTTCACATTACAGGTAAGCTGTTCAGTTAATTGACACTTGAATGCATTCCAATCCGTGGTTTTGTTACCAAGGGAAGGACTTATTTGTTTGAGTATTGGGCTGTTACTCATTGTAAGTATTTGAGCAGTGTGATCTGATTCTAGATCGAGGTTGTCTTCAATTTTGATAAAGTTTTTGCTACTTTTCTTGAGATGAAGAAATCTAATGAGTCTGGAATTTTGTTGTGGTCTGTTGGCCAGTAAGTTGGATTTCCTGTGGCGTGTATATTGCAATTTTCTAGTTGGGTTGCTTTAAATAGTTCTTTTCCTTTGGTATTGTCAAGTCTAGAACCCCAGGAGGAATGTTTTGCATTGAAGTCTCCTCCAATGATGAACCTTTCTCCCATGTATAGTATTTTTCTGTAATCTTCTGTTTTAAGATTGTGTTTTGGGGGTATGTAAATTGCTCCTAGTTTGATGTTTTGTTTAGTTGAAGTCACAGTGATTACTGAGAGTTGAATGTGTTCATGTTGCATTTGTAATTCTTCAACATGTTTAATATTATTTCTGATTAACACCGCACTGCCTCCATGAGCTTGGTTGTCAGGATGATGAGTATGGTAAATATTATAGTCATTTATTTTGATGTAGGATTTGTTGGTGAGATGTGTCTCTGAGATGAAACACACATCAATTTTTTGGTCATTTAGCACCATCTGTAGTTGCTTTTGGTTATTTTGGATTCCATTGGCATTCCAGTTTAATATGCGTAGGTTGTTTATGGGCATTATTAGTTGATTTCTTATTGCCTTTGATAATGGCAATTTCCTTTTCCATTTTTTCCAGTTTTCCAAGTATAAGATTGAGTATATCCGATGAGATGTTTTGTGTGGTAGGTTTTGCTTTAACTACTTGTGCATATGACACACCGCTCACTTGTTGATGTGTTGTTTGCTTAGGCTGATAGGCATTTTTATCTTTTTGCTGACTATTGTTTTTCTTTACTGGATTTTTTTTATCCCTTAGTTCTTGTAGCTTTTTTGCTACTGCACAACCTCTGTAGTTGGCAGGATGAGCTTCTCCACAGTTACAACACTTTGGTGGTGCTTGTGGAGATTTGGTACAATTCTGTGTTTCATGCAGATTTCCACACTTGACACATTTGTGCATGTTCATACAGTATTTTTGTGTATGTCCAAATTGTTGGCATCTTTTGCACTGCGGAATGAGTTTATTCTTCCTTATGCTTTCAATGGATATTTTCATGTGGCAGATGAATTTCAGTTCATAGATTTTCTTTACATCTTCATCATGCTCAAAAGTCAGCATGAAGAGTGGTAGTTTTATCTGACTGACAATGTTGTCATTTTTAACGAATCTCAATTTTTGGTTTACTTGGGTGATCTTAAGACCTTGACTTTTGACATCAGCGAGTATCTCTCCTTCTGAAAGTGTTGGTGGCAGATTACGTGCCATTACTTTAATGGGCGAGTTTGCTTATTTTCATAAGTGTGAAACTCTTTTTTTCTTTCGCTGAGCTCTTTGGTAAGCACTCTGTGTGCTTCTCCATTTTCAACATTGATTTTCAGCTTCAAGTCATTTATTCTGACTGCTTTGTAGAGATGTTTTTCTCTGTGAGTAGTTGTGTGATGGTATTTATTCCATCTTCAATGTTCACTATCACTGTTTGTAAAATAGTACAAAAAAGTTGAATTATTGGAGGCTGCTATGTAATATAGCGGATAATATGTTGGTTGCCTACAGTATTATCTTCCAATATTGTAGAAAATGTTCTTTTCAGTTTTAAGACGGCTTCTAATACCAGTTAAATAAAACAGCAAATATCAGAGTATATGTTCACTGCTAGTCAAAATCTGATGTTTTATTTTGTTACGCAATGTTAAGTCAAAAAATCCATGCTTTAAAAAAAGTCAATAAATTTTGAGACTTCCGAGCTCAAGTGGAGAAAAATTATAACTGTTACTTTTAAGTCCAGCAATTTATGTATAATATGTCGTAAATAATGCCATCTTCCGATAATTTAATTAGGAATAGATAAAGAACATGACATCAGGAAATGAATCAGTAATTTGATGTCTACCAGGGAACAAATTCTTTACCTCAAGCCATATATTGTAATATTAACTATTTTACATCTACATGGTGAAAAGTTAAATTAAGTTTTCATGAGGATATTTAACATTAGTTGTGTTGGTATAATTAATATGTTGATGATAATCAATAATGGCACACCGCTCTTTGCTAGTTCCAGAAAATTAGTTTCCAAGGTTGATGAGACTTGTGGTTATTTTCATGTAAGTTTCCAAGCTTGGTTTTAATCTACTGCGCTTTGTTATTCGCCACGTGTTAGGAATTTTATCCGGTGACGTCTAACTTTGAAATAGGAACCATGATTAGGCACGGTTGAATTAGAAACATGGTTTTGCTCACCCCCATATACCGACTTTAATGTGATTAAAAATTATAATTTGGTTATGGTCAGCACATTAATGACGA
>LJIJ01006088.1:0-10247 GCA_001718145.1 Orchesella cincta
TGCACACATATAGTTCATGTGATGAACTGTGCCGCATATATACTGTAGCATATAAGACCCTGTGTACAACAGTTCATATGATGAACTAGAACAAGTCTACCTTGCTACCATATAAGCACATATAGTTCATGTGATGAACTGCATGATTTGTACTGTAGTGTATGATAGTCCCTGTGCACATACGATGATCGGTGCAAGTCCAGTATAATACTACAAAGGTACAATTAGGTCATTTGATGACCAGTACATGTAGTATACTGTAGTATATGAAGATACCTGAGTACACAGTCATATGATGACTAAGTACTGGTGACACACCGAAGTGTATGATAACCCCCTGAGCACACAGTCATATGATGACTAAGTGCTAGTGACACACCGAAGTGTATGAAACCCCCTGAGCAGACAGTCATATGATGACTAAGTGCTGTTAACACTCGAAGTGTATGATTACCCCCTGAGCACACAGTCATATGATGACTAAGTGCTGGAACCCCTAAAACAGTACCAGAATTTCACTGAGAAGGCATTAAAGCAGCAACAATGTCAATGAGAGATAATGAGAGAACCCGAACCCTACAGTCCCCCAGATAGTACAGAACTTCGAAACCGGCAAAACAGCTGAGGAAAATGGACACAAAAGAAAATGTAGGTCCCCGTTAAGCAAAGACGAAGAGGATATGGACATGAAAGCATATATGAAGAAGCTTTTCAACGATAATGCGAATGAAAACAAGGCACTACACAAACAGCTGTCTGAGGATATTGGTGATCTGCGCCACACAATCACGGAGAACCAGGCAGTCCTGCAAGGTCAGATAGAGGAGCTTAAGCAGGAAAACCAAGGTCTGAAGGCGACGCTTAGCCAGACAAAAGCAGAACTTAAGGTGACACAAGTAGGCCTCGCAGAGGCAAATGATAGGATCCTGCAATTGGAAGAAAATGCTAACAAGAACACCCTCATAATAAACGGAGTGCCGGAAGCTGCTGGCGACACTAACGAGACATCAGCTATGCGAGTAAACGCCATTATAAGGGATCAACTTAAACTCACTCAAGTGTGCCAATCAGCAAGAAGGCTTGGGAAAGAACAAGTAGGTAGTAAACCACGGCCTATACTGGCGTATTTTGTATCCCAGGATGACCGATTCCGCGTTCTGTCAAACAACAGGAAAACAAGCCCAGGCATATTTATTGGCCCCGATTATCCCATACAAGTCCGAAAGGTGCGCAAAATCCTCCGAGATGAGGCAAAGAAAGCAGAGAGGAGAGGAGAAAAGGTCATGTTCCTATGGAAAAATTATAGCATTGTGATAGAAGGAGCAGAACGTCACTGGACATACTTCCAGTCTCACAATGAGGACGCCGAAGAAATGGAATCCGATCCTTTCGCATAGGAAATCGGCCGGCTCACACACGCACAATCTTCGCAAAAACTGTATATAGCACAATCCCAAATACCTCACTCACCAGCAATGAAAGCGATATCTCCCATAAGCTACAACCATCATCCAGGCAATTAAAAGCCCTCTTTGGAACTGTCATGGTTTCAAGAATCTCTTCGACCTGGATGAAATCGAGAAAAAATTATAACTTCTGCGTCCATAATAGGACTTACTGAGACCTGGATAGAATACGATATTAGGACTTGCCTAAATTCCTCAAAAACTACGAGATTATATCAATCCCATCTACAAGGGATAAGAAAGCAGGGCGGAGCAAAGGAGGAATAGTACTACTATATGACAAAATAAATTTAGGCATGCAGAGACGCTGGACTCATGCAATCACTGGATAATCAGCAAATTAGTGGACACAACGGCGGAATATAACGGTTGCTTGTACATACATCCCCCCAGCCAACATACAATAGCCTAATCTCAGACTTTGCGGAGTCCTTGAGTTGTACGCCTTCAATTTAGGCGACAACGTCTTGTTGGAGGCGATTTTAACGCTAGAATAGCAATACGACGACAATATCCTATGGCCAAACAGCGACCTCTGAATTCTACACCCCAGAAACTCCCGCGATTTCATTCGAAACCCTCGAGGTAAATCTCTTACGAAAAGCTTCTGTGAATTAGGACTGCTCCCTCTAAACGGATGTAGCGCATCGGACCCGATGGCGAGTACACGTTTTGAGAAGTGACGCTTGCAGCGTCGTTGACTATATTTGGATACCGCTCAAGTTCTTGCCGTCGTTAGAGACTTCGTAATAGAAGAAATGAGTTCATCGGATCACCAACCCACTGCCGTTCTCTCGACTGGCGACTTTCGACTCCGCACATACTCTGGAACCGTCAAATAGCTGCCAAGAAAAAAAGATTCAGAAACTGAGATGGGTACCAGAGAACGTGGAAGCATTTACAGACCACCTTGCAAACACCATTACAGAACCTCAAGAAGGCATGGGCGTGAGCGACTTATACAACAATAACGAAGTCCATATTCAATGCTGCGTGTGCCACAAACATGATGTATAGTTTCCCATGTAAAACTCCCATAGCAACCCCCATGGTTCGATAGCGATATTAAGGAAGCAAAGAAAAGCTTACGGCGGGCAAAACGAAAATGCAAGAAACACAGATACACTGAGGAGCACCGCAAAGCCTGTGCAGCAGCAAAGAAAAATTACGAAAAGATTGTAACAGAAGAAAATGGGTTATTATGAAGAATCCAGAACAAAATGTCAACGGCTGCCAACCCAAAAGACTTCTGGTCTACCGTTAGCTACTAAGAGGCTCAACGCGCAGCGAATGTCCTATTGACAAGCCAAAATGGGAATCCTTCTATAATGATGTACTTCCCGCAAGAACCATGATAATACTACGTTCACGGAGTACTGACCCAAACTTGATCCTTGACATATCTACACGAGATTTACGCAGCGCTCAAAAAGCTTAAGTCAAAAGAGTCCAGGACTAGACGGCATAAGAAATGAATTCCTTAAAAGCCTCCCTCACCGTGGATTAAAATTATTAAAACCTATTCAATCGTATGCAGGCAGAAGAATGTATCCCCAAGGATTTGATAGACATAGAAGTCGTCATGCTGTATAAGAAAGGCGACCCAAATGATCCCAGAAACTACCGTGGCATCTCGCTTATCAACACCATTCTGAAGCTTTTTACAAGCGTTATGTTAAGCCGCTTAGAAGAGTGGGCAGAGAGTAGCGGTGTGCTCCCGGAATCCCAAGCAGGGTTTCGCAAGAGAGGGGGTTGTGTAGATCATATCTTCACATTGGAAGCCATCCGCCAATTTCGAAGCGAAGAATGAAGAAACGGAAACTGCACCTCCTCTTGTTGACTTTGCTAGGGCGTTTGATTCGATAGATCATAAGAAGTTATGGAACGGCTAAACGCGGTGGGAGTCAGCGCCAAATACATTAGAATATTTAAAGATTTGTACAGTAAGGCCACAATGCGCGTAAGAACGAACTATGGGCCTAGTAAACGATTTGATGTTGCAGAAGGAGTCCTCCAAGGAGAGCTGACAAGCCCGATCTTCTTTGCACTGTTCATCAGTGATATAGATGATATTTTCAAGCAATTAGAAGTACAAGGCATTCGAGGGTTCAATATTAACCATAAAACCACCATCCACGTGCTGGCATACGCCGATGATCTCGTCATTCTTGCTGACTCACCCTCCAACTTGCAGCTGAAACTTGATCGCCTGTCTCAGTACTGCAAAGAAAAAGGCCTTACAGTCAACGTAGCGAAGACCAAGATCCTTATTTTCTACCACTGTCATCCTAAAGCGCCAATACTTCATAACTTCGTGTATCAAGAAGAGTCAGTAGAAATAGTAAAAGAATTTACGTACCTCGGTGTCACCTTCTGCTGTTGCGGCAAATTCCACAAGCACCTCTCAGCCGTTAAGGTAAAGTGCGCAAACGCAACTGGCTCAATAGTCTCCGTAATTATCAGAGGCCGAACCCATGACTGGGACGTGGTTACAAAGCTACTTGACGCACTTCTGCTCTCGATTCCACTATACGCAGGCGAGATATGGTCCTTGAATTCGTCGAAGACTTAGAAAGAATTCAGCTGAATTTTCTCAAACGCCTCCTCACGCTCCCCCAATATACACCGGGTATATGCTGCGACTGGAAACGGGGGTCATGCATATCATTTCAACGGTTCTGGTCAGAGCCTTGCGCTGGTGGTCAAGGTGTCAAAACTCCCGACGTCAAGGACCCCAAGAATTTGCCTTGAAGAATTGGCTTTACTCCCTTACAAGAAAAGCTGCCCGACGTGGTTACAGCGGGTGCAGAGTCTTCTTGAGAAATGTGAGGTCCAAGATAAGATTGACATCCTTGATCTACTCAACGAGGACAATGAAGCTGCCGTAGGGTATGCATGGCTTGGCGCAAGAAATAATATGCTGATGTCAGATACTGAGAGATTGGACCGAGATAACTCCGGTTTTAGCTCCCTTTATGGAAGGATGAAACTTAATTTCAGAGAGGAGAAATATTTAAGCTACCCGATCTCCTTCCATAAGAAACGAATATTTGCACAGCTTCGACTACACCCAGATCGTCTGAACCTCCTGAGCCTCTATGTTGACCGCAGCAAAACCTCCTTCAACCCTACGAAATACTGTACGATATGCAACCAGAAAGATAATGACGACCTGTTCCATATCTTCTGCAAATGTAACATATACGAGTCACACGGCAAGCTCTGTCCAGCATAAGCAATCCACCATCCAGCACTCTGACCAGGCGCTTCTTCCATAAAATTTTTCTGTACAAAAATCCAGAAGACGTACATTCAGTCTGCTCCTTCATCCGCGGTGCCCTCCGTGAACGCAGTTTACATCCGGAAATAAGTGACATATAAGGACCCTTACAACAACCCCCAACTCTCTTCGCGACACGATATTCATTATATATTTATTACAATTTATTAATTTATTCACATATATATTTATTATTTCCCCTATTCATACTTCGTGTAAATATGAATTTGTGCAATTTGTGTGTGGGCTGTGGCCCTCTTCATGCAATAAAAACTAACTAACTAACTAACTAACTAACACCGCAAATGTTCCACCTTGCTCCATTTATTAATGTTCTTCTATTCAACATCCTAATTTTTCTTGCAGTAAGAAATCCATCATGTAAAATATTACACGCAATTACAATTAAAGTTACAAAGGTTAAAATCTAATAAAAATTTCACTTCATAGCTCAGACACCAAAGAAAAATAAGGGAGTCTCTAACAGCCACAGATTTCGATCAGGTCTCCGACACGCCCATGTCCGTCACTGTTGTCGTTGTGTTTGGAGTTTGTTACTCTTTTGAGTTTGCTCGTCACGTTTTAACTTTGAATGGAAGGAGTATATGAACCAGAATGAATATTACGACTATGCAATTAGTCATCTCGCCGATATCTTTTACGTGCTGAATTCTTCCGTCAAATTTGTTATCTATTACCTGTTAGGAAATAGTTTCAAAACTTTCTTCCTCAAGGTCATTGATAAGTTAAGGCTGAGGTGCTGTCAAAGTTGGTCTACATCGGAAGTGAAACTAGTTCATTTTTCAGAAACTTCCTTGTCAACTGTGTAAAGTGAGAATGTAGATATCTGTGACATTTTCCCTTGTTCTTCACATCATAAATTGTAGTACATATTTTTATGGCTAAAATAACAGATTATGAGATCCTTCCCTGCATTCATGCCTATTTGTAATAGAGTCCAAACGTTAGTAATGGAATCTCGATTGCGACATGATTTTTTTCTTGACTATTTATGTCATATCTTGATAGATCACGTAATTCTAAGACTACATGTTTTCTTCTTTTTTCGGGGTAAGTTGAGACACACGAGTAGGGGCAACCGGAAGTTTGAACAACGAATCGCGATTTGCGCCTTCATTTGTTGGCCGATTGACCTGAAATTTTGCATGCCATAACTTCAAAGGATTCCCCAGGGTGTATTTGAATAGTTTTTGAAAATTCGAATATGGGCGGGAGTTATTAAAGTTTGAAAATTGAAATTACTTTTTGATTAAATCTGAGTACGGGATCTTAATCTACACCCATAGAATATAGACAATTCATATTTTGTTTTTTTACAATTTGACCGTTACAAAATTTCATATTTGGCGCCAAAGCTTCTTTGCATAAAATTAAAAAATTCTTTTTCATAAATAGTTTAGCCCTACACAATAGGAAGCAAACCAAAAAAAATTTCACCCAAATCCGCCAAGTAGTTTTTGAGATATTTAGATTAGTTGGTTCAGGGAACATTTGATTTAATTATTTAAAACTTACCCCGAAAAAAGAAGAAAACATGTAGTCTTAGAATTACGTGATCTATCAAGATATGACATAAAAAGTCAAGAAAAAAATCATGTCGCAATCGAGATTCCTATTACTAACGTTGGGACTCAATACATTTTATAATGCACGCAGCAGCAAGTAAATGTCAAAAATTCATAAGCTGTCAATCAACATTATCGTTTTGAATTGCAGCCGAAAGCATTTGGGATTCAAAACAAACTCAAGAAGAAAATACTTTCATACTGTTTGTTAGAAAAGTAGCGATATTATGTGATGCATTGCACAACTCGAAAATCATCATCAACATTGCTTTACACTGTTCATTATTTATGAGTATAGTATATGATGCGAATTTATAAAAAGGAAGAAAGAATACTGGTTGCGCATACACCATAATATTTTTGGCATTATCCAATGCTATTTCATTATCTAATGGCATCATCAAAATTCTCATAAAGTAAAACAATCCTGTTTCCCCGTTTGCTTGAATAAATCAGTTTTGTACCTTAAATTCTCATGATTCTGCGCATCAGTTGTATTATTTGCTCATTACCAACTCTCGCTCTCATCAGCAACCTTGTTCTCCAGAAAAACAAGCGTCATTTGTAGTGCTACGAATATTAAGGAAAAGAATAATTGTACCAAACTCACTAAAAATCGTTTCATTTCTGTTTTATCCTAAAGTCAGACTTGATCTCTGTATAACGTCTATATTTGACCAATATTAGCATCTTTTTCAATAAAAATGAAAAACAAGCTTTATTGGAGTGCCTTTTGGTTTTTCATTTTGGCATTGTTCGTGCAATACTTTGGACTCTTTAGGTCGCCTGAACGGAAATGTCCTCAATACAGACCGACTATTTTTGACATTACATTTAGTCATAGGAAGGAATGCCTACGAATTGCAGAAAAAACTGAACCCGATCCAATAAGCGAAATGAATTTAGATACGGTATTTTGTCACAAAAAGTATACTCAATTAATTGGAGCATTCCATTTAAATATATTTTTTTTCAGTTGCAAGAAATCAACTTCCTGGGCTACAATGCTACAAGCTATACTATTCTCTCAAAAGATGGATATTACTCCTCGGTTTACCGGGTTTCGGGGAATAGTAAACTGCCACAAAACGAAGAAAACGGCCAATTCTCATGTATCCTCCTCTTTGCTAGTTCTGGTGAATGTTGGATGATTCAGCCGGGAAGCCGTAATATAGGTAAGTGTATAATCAGGTTTGGTTGTAATTCTGATATTGTAATAAAATCCTTTTTATATTTCAAATAGTATTCACATTGGTTGATGCGGATATGAAGTTTGGCTTGCCAATATAAGAGGAACCCCCCATCCCGAAACCACACTCATCTTGACCCAGAAAGCTGGAATACTGGGATTTTGGCATTAAAGAAATAAGCACTTTGGATTTGCCTTTGGTTGTTGAACTAATCCTGAGAGAAACAGGCCGATAAAATGCACTACATTTGTTATTCCTCGGGCTGTGGAATATACCTTGCTGCTTTGGTGGATGTGCCTGAATTAAATGACAAGTTCAAGGCAGGTTTTTTCCTTGCTCCTTTTGCATTTTATGGAAGTAGTCACAGCCCAATAATGTGGTTTCTTCGCGGAATTCATGGAACCCCTTTGGAGCATCTATTTTATCGTGCAATGGGTGGAAAAATAACTACACCTGTGCTACCCATTGTTACAAGTATTTTGGGAGCACCTTTCCATGAAGTATGCTCATGGTCTTTCATGCGCTGTGGAGTGTGCGACAATATACTCTTTTATTTTGGAGCTGATCCGGAACAGTTGGACTATAAAACATACCAAACTTCGTGAGAAAATTTCAGGGAGCTGGTCCTCTACAGATCGGATTTCATGCTGTTCAAAATGACATTGCGTGCGATTTTATGAGGTATGATATGGCCCAACACGAAATATTCTGGAATATGGAACTAGTAAACCTCCATCTTATAATTTGTCTGGAGTTGGTGTAAATACTTACATATTTTATGCGGAAGCGGATAATTTCGTGACTCCATGGGATGCTGCAAAAACTAGAGATTCTATTCCGTCCAAGTTTATGAAAGGATTTTATAAAGTGAATTGGCCAAAGTTCAATCATATTGATTTCTTATTGCGAAGGATGCGGATGTTTTAGTTTATAACAAAGTGCGTGATATTATTAATGAATTGGAGGGGTGTGTGATGTGTACTTGATTGTGAAATGAGAAAAATTTAAATTTCCGCAGTAAGAATATGATAACATTTTCAATTCTCATCGTATTTCAGACCTGATTAGATTGGGTCTCAACTGAATAAATGTTAAATGTGCATTTGCTGGATGTTGAGTAGTTCTCCTGCTCATTTTGTATAGTTGATTTTTCATTTTCAATGTTCATTCTAAAGTTGGTTTCTAATCATCCTCATAAAATTCTGCTTTTCCCAATTCATACACAAAAATTTTTTTTAAGACGACCTATGTGTCTGAAGGTCGATGTGGATATCCGAGTCGATTCTAGGATTTTATCCTGACATAAGCCTGACACTCTCTTTTTCCACTCACAATCACAACTACTATCTGTGCTATCAGATAGTAGTTTTGTTGAGTGAGTGGAAAGTAGAGTGTCAGGCTATCATACATAGGTCGTCTATTAAAAATTTTTGTGTATGAATTGGGAAAAGCAGAATTTATGAGGATGATTAGAACCCAACTTTAGAAATGAACATTGAAAATGAAAAATTAACATACAAAAGAGCAGGAGAACTACTCACCATCGAGCAAATGCACATTTAACATTTATTTGGTTGAGACCAATCTAATTAGGTGTGAAATGCGATTCAAATTAAAATGTTATCATATTCTGACAGCGGAAAATTAACTACTTTTCATATCACAGTCATGTACCTCATCACACCCCCTCCAATTCATTTATAATATCACGCACGTGTTATAACTAAAACATCCGCATCCTTCGCATAATGAAATCAACATGATTGAACTTTGGCCAATTCACTTTATAAAATCCTTTCATAAAACTTGGACGGAATAGAATCTCTAGTTTTTGCAGCATCCCATGGAGTCACAAAATTATCCGATTCCGCATAAAATATGTACGTTAACACAAACTCCAGATAATTATAAGATGGAGGTTTACTAGTTCCATATTCCAGAATATTTCGTGTAGGGCCATAATCATACCTCATAAATCGCACGCAATGTCATTTTGAACAGTATGAAATCCTAACTGTAGAGGAGCAGTTCCCTGAACTTTTCTTGCGAAGTTTGGTAATGTTTTTATAGTCCAACTGTTCCGGATCAGCTCCATAATAGAAAAGAGAATATTGTCGCACACTCCACAGCGCATGAAAGACCATGAGCATACTTTATGGAGGTGCTCCGCCAAAATACTTGTAACAATGGGTAGCATCGCATAGTTATTTTTCCACCCATTACACGATAAAATTAGACTCCAAAGGGGTTCCATGAATCCGCGAAGAAACCGCATTATTGGGCTGTACCTACTTCGCAAAAACACGGATGGTGCAAGGAAAAACCTGCCTTGAACTATGTCATTTAATTCAGGCACATCCACCAAAGGCAGCAAGGTATATTCCACAGCCGAAAGAATAACATGAAGTGCATTTTATCGGCTCCTGTTTCTCTTCAGGATTAGTTCAACAACGCAGAGGCAAATCCAAAGTGCTTATTTCTTTAATGCCGAATCCCAGTATTCCAAGCTTTCTGGTCAAAATGAGTGTGGTTTCGGAGATGGGGGGTTCCTACTAATATTGGCAAGCCAAACTCATATCCCGCATCAACCAATGTGAATACTAATTTGAAATATAAAAAGGATTTTATTACAATATCAGCAATTACAAACCAAACCTGATTATACACTTACCTATATTACGGCTTCCCGGCTGAATCATCCAACATTCACACAGAACTAGCAAGC
>LJIJ01006089.1:0-10243 GCA_001718145.1 Orchesella cincta
CACATGACAGGAAATCATTATGATAATGCCGACGGACAGTAAGATTAAAAAAAAATTTTATAATGACAGTTTTACTCTTTGATATATTCATGGCTTTTTTTACCAAAAAAATGTACAGACGGAAAACGCGGTCTTCTACTCATTAGAATATTTCTGCGTTACATGTGATGAACCTTTTTATCGAAAAGTGATACAACCAGCCTGGCGTATCTTATTAAACATCAATAACGAAGGTAGATTTGACCAAAGAGATTTTTTTTAACACAAATCTTTTCCAAATTTATTTCGGTAGATATTATATTTGGATTTTTGCCAATAATTATTGAAAAGATGAAGACATAGTTAAAGCTATAAGTGTAACACATACATTGCTATTTGGTGTTTATTGGTGAAAAAACTGTTTCATCCTAACCTTTAAAACAATAAATTTCGCCCTGATGCGCATCAAAAACTTGGTTCATTATTCAGGCTGTTTTAATCAGTTTAAAAGTATATGCGCCAACTTAGAATTGAGAATGGCATGACTTCTAATTAGCCTTCCTGTAGCCATGCGTTTGCTTGTTGAGCAATTTCTCGTAAAACCATGTAGGTAAATTTCTCATCTCAACAATGCCGTTGGACGGTGTTTTGTTCTCCGAATGAGTTTTTATTATTTGCTCATTGGATTAAAAAGGCTGCTAAAATCAACTTCAGCCAGAACCGTTTTAAATTCAGCACATAATAATAAATCAGTTCTACGTTGTGCTAACACAACGGAACGGAAAATATCGACTAGAGTGATTAACTGGATGCTAATCTCCTTTTATACTTGCTTCATTTTCACTGTTTCACCCTTGAAAAATAAGCATTTGATTGTGTCTCAGTATTATGCCGCCTTTCTGCCCAGAAAGGCGTCTCGTATCCTAAATTCATGGAAAAGCAACTTGTGATAACTCTAATCGGAAATGTTTATACAGCCGATCCACTAACATTTTATAAACTGAAGTAATACTTTGTCCTCCGCCAACGTTACCGAATAGTTTTGCGGATTTTTCATATAAGATCAAATAACTGCTTGGCTGACAAAAATTGTTTAAGTAAGAAAGGCCTCCGGCGCATCCTTTTAACTCCCGTTTTTCTTTTTCTTTCTATATAGGCCAAGAAAGAAATCGAATTCGAGTCCTATCGCAATTTTTGTCTTTTTTGTTTTAAATCTCATTAATCTAACCAGTTGCTATAAATTCCTTACTTGTAGGTAGTGTGGACATTAAACTGTGTGGGAAATCATGTTACGAGGGTTGAATGGTTTACTGAACCTTTCTTTGGTATCGTGAAGGAACATCATAGAATAGCATCAAATTCTAAACACACACTAGCTTACAAAAATGTAAAAGGGAAAAACTGTGAAAAAGATTGTTTGTTGGTTCTGATTGCCATTTACCAACAACGCCATAATAAACAGTGTTCGGACTAAGGGCCAAGGCATGATGAAGCGCATTACTAGGCAATTGACTGACAGAAGAAGGATTAATGGCCTCGGTAATATTGAGCAACGTAAGTGTGCAAAGTATTACTTTAAATTTTTTTTTAATTTTAAAAAAAGAGGCATCATAAGTGTATATCATCCTCCAGAGTAAACGACATTATTTTAAATCAATTGTAATCATTTAAAGCTGTAAAGTCGAATCAATCTCTTTTGTAGGCGAAAATATAGTTTACGCCTATAGCGCATGTCCATCTTGGCTACCTATGCGCCGATGCCATTTTACATGGGGGAAGCTATTACGCCAAACGCTACCAGTCCATTAATGTCATTATTGCATAATAACATGTACAGCTGGGGCAAAAGAACATATATTGTCCTGGCGAATTCGCGAACGCTGTAAAGAGCGTGCTTACGATAGCAATATATGTGCACTAATAATAGCCGAATAACACTGAACGTAGTTCAACGAGCAAACATTTATATTTTTCCACTTGGGTTTTGAAACCAAACGCATGGCTAGTACAATCATAACAAAGCAAATTTTAATGTATATTTCCCTCATGTATATACAACATGCATGTGCGCGAAATTGGGACGCAAAACTACATACTTGTCATGCACGCCAACCACTTTCAATGTTAACTTTTTTCTGTTTTCGAGTTGATGCATGGCATGGATTCTGTTTTGCGGTTCATGCGCACAACTAAGTTCATAGGGCCATGGGGTTTTGATAATTCACAGTCACAAACCAGCTACCCAAAACTTACAGGCAACATCATAGAAAACAAATATTGCATGACAGCTTCGACTCCCTTTGATTGGATAGTAAGTAATTGGGCAAGCGTCGGCGTTTGTGTTGTTGATTGACTGCAAAAAATAGTATGCTGAGAAAGGCCTAACAACCTTTTTATGTTGTGATGATTACTCAAGCAGGCGTAAATGCAAAACACCAAGAAGATAAACCCATACCGTAAATGTATACCTAAAATCAATGCTTAAGAACCGAGAGTTGGCATGGCTGAAGAATTGGCTGATGCTCTGCGAGTAAAAAATTGTTCGCCTCACACACACAGCCTTTCAATGAGAAACAGCAGACCACGGCTCCAAGTTTAGTTCGTTCTACAAGGCGACTTGCGTCTGGTAAAGACTCTCTCTCGCAAGTGTGTGATAGTAGCCTTTTGTCAAGCGTATTCCTGCTGTTGCAAATTTCAAAATCCAATTTTTCAATGTTTCATTTGTAAAGGTTAAGAATTTGGGCCTAGCATAGAAATGACAAGCAGTCATCTCATCCACTTCACCCAACCCTTACTTCTTTCTAATCCTATGTTCTCCTGCCTATACGCTTGATTTTGCCTGCAGATAATACCACCGTCCGAACAATACTTGATTGTTTCAACGAAAAAGAAGCGGGCAATGTTGTGCGTGAAAATGCCACAGCAGTAGGCAGTTCATAACAGGTAGAATTCCATATCAGATGTGCAGGACCGCTCACATTTATTGCTATTTAAATGATTTCGTTAGTTGTCGTGTTCTCATAGGAATATTTCGGTGTTGTGACAAAACATCAGTCATCATCCTCGTTTTTTGGAAAACGGAGAGCTAAAGAAGAAAACAGTTTGATTATTTGCGTTTCATTTCTGCGGCTGTGTTTGATAAATTTTTTGCGTGTTGTTGGAGCAATCAGCTTGCTGCCACATAGTATTATTTATGCGTACGCGGTATGCAAAAATATTCAAACACAGCGAGAATGAACCAAATAATCAAACTGTTTTTCTCTTGTTCTGCTCTCCTTTTCAAAACGAGGATGATGCAGTGACGTTTGTCACAAACACCGAATAATTCCTATGGAAAAGCAACACACTAACCAATTAGAATAGCAAAATCGTCGTACGGTTCCTCCAACATCATGATAGGGATTCTCACTGTTTATGAAACTAACCTATTTTGTGGCATGTTCACGGCAAAATGGCGTTCTTTTGTGCGAACAATCTATTTCCGGAGGTGTTATTATGGAGGAAAATCAAGCGTAAGGCAGGAGAACATAGATAAAAAGAAGTAAGGTTTGGGTGAAGTGGAACTGGATGACTGATTTGTCATTTCTATGCCAGGCACAAATTCTAACCTTTTAAAAATGAATTGAAAATTGATTTTGAAAATTTGCAACAAGGAATACGTTGAAACGGCTAAGTGGGGAAACACACGGGCAACGAGAATCTTTACCACAATGTTAGCGCTTGTAGAACGAATTAAACTGGAGCCTGGTCTGCTTTTCTCATGAAAGCTTGTGTGAGCAAATAATTTTTTACTGAAGAGCCATCATGCCTCAGCCATGCAAAACTCTCGTTCTGAAGCATTTCATTTAGGTATACATTATACGTAGGGTTTTTGCTTGCTGTTTTTGCATATTACGTGCTGGTAAGGATCACAACAAAAAAAAAATAAAAAATTCTTGGTGGTTAGGTTCTGCTCACAGAATAATTTTTCAGCAATCAAACAACCCAACGTGCCAATTACTACTATAATCAGGGAGTCCAAGTGTCATGGATATTTTTATTGATGTTGCTGTAAGTTTGGGAATGCTGGTTTGTGATGTTGATTATCAAATCCCAGTTGACTTAGTTGTGGATGAACGAAAAACAGAATCAATGCATGGATCAATCAGAAAACAGTAAACAATTACATTGAAATGGTCTGGTTGACAACAAGTATGTATTTTGGGTCCCAATTTGACATGCATGTTGTAAACATGAGGGAAATAGTAAATTAAAATTTGAGTTGTTATGATTGTAGTATGCCATGGTTTGGTTTCAAAAGCAAGGTGGGAATAAATATAATGTTCTGTGGACTACGTTCAGGTGATTATTCGATATAAGCTGACTAATTGCTATCGTAGCACGGCTCTTTGCACGCGTCGCGCGAATTGCTAACAATATTCGTTTTTGCACTGACTTGTTATTAATGCAATAATGACAATAATGCACTTGGGTACTGTTTGGCAATGCTTCCCCATGTAAAATGCATGGCGAAGTACCATGTATGGAAAATGGTATACGTAACTATATTTTGCCTATTAAAAGAATTATGTCGATTTAAAGCTTCTAAATGATTACACTTTGATTTAAAATTAATCTCGTATACTCTGGAGGATGAATAACACTTATGTTACTCTTTTTATTAAAAATTAAAATTTTAAAGTAATAATTTACACTTATTGCCAATATTTGCGACCGATTAATCCTTTTTTTCAGTCCAATTTGCTAGTAATGGTCGGCCATTGCAGTCATGCCATTTATTGCCCCTCCGAACACTGTTTATTATGCGTGTTGGTAAATGGCAATCAGAACCAACAAACAATATTTTTCCCAGTTTTGCCCTTTTACATTTCTTGTAAGCTAGTGTGTGTTTAGAAGCTTATATAATGATATGATGTTCCTTCACAAATGACACAATGATAAGGTTCAGGTAAACATTTTCAATATAACATGTTTGGATTATGTCTACAGTAAGGAATTATACAACTGGTTAGATAATGAGATTTAAAAACAAAAAAGACAAAAAATGAGATTAGGACTCGATTCGATTCTTTTCTTGGCCTATAAAAGAAAAAGAAAAACGGGAGTTAAAAGGATGCGCCGGAGGCCTTTCTTACTTAAATCAATTTTTGTCAGCCAACAGTTATTTGACTTATATGAAAAATCCCAAAACTATTCGGTAACGTTGCGGAGGACCAAAGTATTAACTTCAGTTTATAAATGTTAGTGGATGGCTGTAAAACATTTACCATAGAGTTATCACAAGTTGCTTTTCCATGAATTTAGGATACGAGCACCCTTTCTGGCAGAAAGGCGGCATAATACTGAGAAACAATCAATGCTTATTTTTCAACGGTGAAAACAGTGAAATGAAGCAAGTATAAAAGGAGTTAGCATTCCAGTTATCACTCTAGTCGATATTTCCGTTTCCGTTGTGTTAGCAAACGTAGAACTATTGAATTATTATTGTTGCTGAATTAAAACGGTTCTGGCTGAAGTTGATTTAGGCACCTTTTTAATCAATGAGCAAATAATAAAATCATTCAGAACAAACACCGTCAATACCATTTTGAGATGAGAATATTACTACATGGTTTTTAGCAAAATTGCTAACAAGCAAACCATGGCTACAGGAAGCTAATTCAGAAGCATGCATTCTCAATCTAAGTTGGCATATACTTTTACTGTTAAAACAGCCTGAATATAACAAGTTTTGATGCGCTCAGGCGAAATTTATTGTTTTAAAGTTAGGATGAAACAGTTTTTTCACCAATAAACACCAAATAGCAATGTATGTGTTACACTTATACTTTAAACATGCTTCATCTTTTCAATAATTATTGCAAAAATCCAAATATAATATCTACCAAATAAATTTGGAAAGATTTGTAAAAAAAATCTCTTTTGGTCAAATCTAATTCGTTAATTGAATGTTTAATAAGATAAACCCAGGCTGGTTGTATCACTTTCGATAAAAAGGTTCATCAAATGTATGACCAGAAATATTCTAATGAGTAGAGACCCGTTTCCGTCTGTACCATTTTTTTGGTAAAAAGCATGGAATATATCAAAGAGTAAAACTGTCAATATAAAATATTTTTTTTATCTTACTGTCCCTGCATTTACTCATGAATTAATTTCCCTGTACATGTGTGTTTCCACAGTTATCATTATGATAAAAATAATAAAAGAGGATGGACACGACAGAAAAATTTAGGATTTGTGCAAGAAATATTTACCCCACGTGTTGGATTTGTTTTGTTTTGAGTATTGTTACATTGTTGTTCAACGTAATAATAATTTTTTGGGTTTTTTAGACTTTCCTGGAGCTTCAGTTTTCTTTTTGTAAATGATGTTGATTTACTGACTTGCTGTTCTTACACAAACGCAACAATCATACAATTCACAAAATAAATTTGAAAGAAATGCATTGTGTTCAAAAGAAAGTCGATATGAGCAAGGTTTGTCGCAGAACGCTAATATAATACTGAGAATTCGTCAGTGTGTTTTTTATAGCTTATTTGGCAATGCCAGAAAGCGAATATAAAAGGAGGTAGCGTCCCAGTAATAACACCAGATAAAACTCAGATGTGTTTTAATTAGTTCAGCCAATGTTTAAATAGTTTCGAGTTGATTGTCATAAGGGTTGGAAAAATAACATAAATAATATAATCATCTATAAGACAAATGCTTCTTAACTGTTGTTTTAAGCTGAAATTCGTTCTCCATGGTACATTTAAAGAAGTCAAATAACCATAACATTAAAATAAACTGATTAGATATGCTTTTGAATGTATAAAAGTAACCCCTATTTCGCGGAGCGGAACAGCAGTTTCGACTCATAATATGTCAACACCGGTTTTAAAATAAAAGTTTGACTTCAATATAATCTGTCACTGTGAGGTTTTAAAGATGATAATTCTGAGTAAAAGCAAGCTGCTATAAAGTTCACAGTTCAAAGTTCAAGATCAAAACAGTGCTTCATTCTTCGTTTTTCCTTGAATGGTTTTCATGAAGGTAGTGTAAAACCCGATGGCATCCCAGTAATCACTCAAGTTGAAATGTTTTCAGAAAAGCAGCAAATAAAGTACCTTCACAAATCAATTTATCAAAAAAGTATGTTACTGCAGTGGCTGCTAAGTCATACCAAAATAGTTCAGGTTGAAATTTATTCAGCCAGTTTCTTAATTTGGAACGGAATCATAAGAAAAAGTTGTATTCTTTGCTAATAAATACTTGTTATCTATCCAACTAGACGTGTTACTTTGCAAAGTAAACACGTTAACACATTTAGGAATTTCTTGAATATTGATGAAAGCTTGTGATCACTTTTTCTAGAATTTTTTCCTTCTTTATTTGGGGAAGCTAAATAAATACCAGTCTTCTTGTCGCTACTTTACTGTTAAAGAGGTACAATTTATTGATATGAAGTTATATAAATTTATTTACTTATATTAACATACTTCATCGTCTCTGCGGACTCTCCTACCATTTGCACACAATATTTGATTATTTGATATATACTTTCTGAAATCAATTCTAAACGCTTTCCCACGCCAGTAGTAAATTCCAAAATTAACCGAACAATTCAACAAATGACAGAAAAATACAACTACAATTAGTTCTCTGTACAAGGTGAACTTTACCTCTGTAATTATTAAAGCCAGAACGGGGTAAACGTTTGAAGCTAGAACAAAACACACCACTGGAAGAAACATTCTTACAGGTTGAACCGAGTCATCCTGACTTGATCCCAGCTGTGATCTAGATATTTGAGCACTCCTAATTTTCCAATAGGAAAGAAAGTTTAAAATCAGCAGAAGGAAGAACGGCACTGCTCCATCCAGAACATCATGAACTGCGTGCATAGACTTATACCAGAAATGTGCCCAGTGAATTCTTGGATAAAGAATGTAGTCCATCTCACGTAAAATCGGGACATCCAAACCATCCTTGTTGAACTTATTTTTTGCTATAAAAGCCGTTCCAAAACGAGGAATGTTAAGTAGAAACGCAACAACCGCGACAAAAACTGGCATAATTTGAATTCTTTTCCACGTAAACCACTTTCTAGAGTGAAGTGGAAAAGCAAGGCCAAGATAGCAAAAAACATTAATGAAGAGTGTAAGATGAATGGATAAAGACCGACTGTACCAGGCAACAAAATGCGACCAATGGTATGTGTACATTAGAAAGAATTCTCCATGAGTACTCCAGCCTTCTGCAAAAACATTTTAAGATCAAAAGTTGGCTTGCTTTAACACATATTTAGTTTTTGGCATACCGAAAAAGATGGTGACTGTGGTTAGAGTAAGTAACGTGCTGAAGCAGCAACTTATGTCAAAAACTGCAAGAATTGTGACGAGAAAATCAAATTTGGTTTTGTTTCCATTTTTCTTTCGCTGTTGCATGACCAAAATGATTAGCAAGTTTCCGCAGACGCCAACAGTTCCTGAAAAATAATACATCAAAAGAACAAAACTGTTTTTATTTTATTTTATTCAGTAGCAAATGAACAAAAGAAAGATTCCTTACCTACACACAAAGCTAAAACCCCAATTATAAATGTGATTTTATGACCGATTCCTTCCCTTTCAGTTATGGCTTCCCCACTGAAATAAAAGCTGATCATTTTGGTTAGACAGGATACGCAAACGGATTCATTTTTGCTAGAACACTCGCGATCAGGCAAATCAATGATAAAACAAGTAAACCATGATAGGTAGTGTATTGACAAAGTGGAGTTATTTGCCATGGGTTTAGTTCTAGGAGATTAAGCAAACAATGTCTACTTGTGGGAGAAAAACTAAATTGTGAGTACTAAATTGCCATGAAACTCTTGGTGTTATATCATAGCATCCTTGAATTATGTGTCAAACATCTACGTCACAGCGCGGTAAGGAAATTTGGTAGCCCGTGGAATTTCAAAGCTGGGAAATTATTAGAATGAAATTTTCCTAGTTACGCATAAGGTATTCACAAGCATTTTGTGGTTTTTAGGATTTATTTTGTGGAAAGCAAAATCATAATCAAATACAGAATTACTCATTATTACATATTTAAATCACAAGTCAAATAAATTAGCTGTTGCTGAACAACTCGGATAAAAACTTTCTTGTGGCAATTGAAATGTGGTGGTTTTCCCTAACCTGATACAAGAATACGTAAATGCTGAAATATACGGAAAAGCTAACTTACAACGCCTCAAAATCAAGCTCTCTATACATATTTGTATTTAACTACATAATTATTAGCACGAGTAATTGATAAAGAAAGTAGTATCTTCCATCATTAGGGCTGGATATAAATAATTTTATTTCAATAATCCTTTTTAAATTCGATGCATTGTGTAACGAGTAAACAAGATGTCAATAATTATGATAAAACAAAGTGGAATAATTATTAAATGCATGGTTCAAACTGAGAGTTAGTCACCTTTAGGCTTATGAGGAAAATTAATTTACTAAAATAAGGAATCAAGAACAGCAAACAAATTCCCTGAAGAGAACAATGTCTCATTGTTCTTGGCTCACCGTTAATGGGGAATTAGGTATAAAACGATCTGTTGCGCAAGCACGTACGTACTTCGATATGAAGTTAGTCAGGCCTTTGATCTCTTTGAAAGTATGAAATAACAATACATAAACGAACAACGAAAGCAAATAATTTTAATGTTTAAAGTTAAATTTCCTCATATTGAAAGTTTAAGTCTTCAGTATAAAACCGTAAATGCACACTACGGCTGTATAATTCAAACACTTTGCTGACAGTTATTTCCTAATACTTTTCCTAATCCTAAGCTCATCCCAGGCAACAGGAGGTCAAAGTAAAAGGTGTCGAATAATTTGATAATCAAAAGGATAGTAAACCGCCAATGTTGAACATCTTATGAGGTTGTTAGATCCCCATATCATATCCACCCTTCTATTAAACTGAACCAGTCGTGATTTTTATACTAAGATTAATTTTTCTATGACTTGAGAGTAAACATTTACCAGGGCTGTTGTGGTGGTTGCGCAAAACACGGTGGTTCCAATCAATTCTATGGAATTATTTGCATCCTTGTCAAAAATTATTAAATGTATTTGCCAATTTGAATTTTTATTTATTCATTTTCGTCAATGCGTCACCTGTAAAAAGGATGAGAAGCCAAAGCACGAAGGTAATTAGATATCCCGTGTCTCCTTTGTTACCCTTTCAGTGTCACCTAGTTTGTAGAATATTTATTCTGGAGGAGGTGTGGGTA
>LJIJ01006090.1:0-10241 GCA_001718145.1 Orchesella cincta
ATGGAACCGGTCCTCCACCAGCTCCCGCTTAGCTGAGGATGGCAAAAATGAAGCCAAGAAAACCATGGTTGGCAGGATATATGATTCCTAAGAGGCATCCATTGAGAAAAAATTTGTAGGAATACAAACACACATTTTTGGCACTGAAACGTGGATGGGGGGGACTACATTGACGCCCACACCTCGAGAATACATTTTTTGAAACTTTCGAGAGCACCATCGTCTGCCTCACAATATTCTGGTTTAGTAAACAGTTTTAGAGCGAAAATGAAACGCAAAAAAATCAATATTCAAATCCTCTGGTGTCAAGAAATTTTACATTTGGCGACATGTGTGCTGATACAAACCCAAATGTTTTATCCGTATAATATTTTCGGAGGATGTCCATATCCATTTTTTGAGCAGAGTTAAAAAATGTTCAGAACCTTTTCCCCGGATCATTTTATCCATGTTGCAATGCAAATTTAATTCATCAGATTTAAAATTTCAAGAAAAAAATATCCAAAACAAAATGATCATTGTTAATTTCGTTAAAATTTGGGTTTGGTTCAATCCACAGATTAGAAATAAAACTAGAAAGCAAACCAATTTTATTCCGGCAAAAAGAATTCTTTAGATTGTAGACCTTAAAAGTCTGTTATATTCATTGATTGCAAATCCATTATTCAAAAATCTTGTACTGATTAAAGGTAAAATAGTTCTCGCTGGGTTTTATCAAGCCTTTAACTAATAAGGTAGCAAACAAGGGAGGCTTTGCCTCCAGCTAATAAAAAGCTTCACGGATAAAGTTTTTAGGTTGCCTATTAATAGGTTTCCCGCTTAAAAATTTTGGATATTCTTAATGGTTATACACTTTCAATCCAGGGAATATGTTAAAGTATTCTTGTAATTACTTGTAGATTTTGAAATATTATGATAGGCAATAAAAAGGGGGCCTTCCGGTCCCCTTTTGGGGGGGAGGCCTATGCAGTCGCCATACCTTGCCATACCCACGCTACGGCACTGAAGAGCAGGTAAGTGTATTGTTTGAATAACTACGACACATGAACGAAATCTCCATTACTTTCCTATGGCTAAGCCTAATTTTTGTGTTATTGAGGTTGACAAAGTTTAATTAGCAGTTGGTCCGTTTAATTTCTTAAAGAGATTTTTATGGAGACACGAGTATTCACCGCGCACGTCATATTGGGATGGAAAATGGTTGAAAATGTAAAATGTAGGACTATTAGGGGAACCTGCAATGTGATGTTGAACAAGTTCAGAAGGACTAGAACGAAGCAAAATTGACAGTGAAGATGTGCCAATGCTTCCAATCCGCGGAGGAAGTGGTGTTGGAGGAAGCATGGGAGTACCAAGTTTTGAAACATTTCAGGCATGACTAATTATAAAAACGTAACATTTTTTATGAATATATTATTAATGCCTATTTAAAATTATTTCATATTATCACTCATTTTCATTATGCTTCGTACTTTCGTTTTCTAAATTCTTCAATTTTTAATAAATTTACAATAATATATCTGTCTTTGTAACTCTAAAATAATGTTTTCCTTCGTATAACCTGAAAGTTATAAACTTTGTCATAAATTTACAACGAAGTTAATTTATGTTATATTTAGACTGAAATTCAGTATTGCTGCATGTTTACGTTTGCATATTCCAATATTCAGCCATTGCATATTCCTTACTAAACTGCAAAAGTGTCTATAAAATTATAGTAAAAACGCAAGTTAAGGGAAAAGTTTGCACAGTAAGCGTCCTAATCAACCTCACTGTGGTTTTTTACTTGTAAATCTGAAGTGGCGGATGTAAATTCAATCGTGTTAGTTAGACTGTCAATCTCATGTGAGCTATTCATTTATATGCTATTCGTTTCGTTAACTTGCGAATACAACAGTAGTTAGGAGGTTACATATTCGGTGTATTACATGAATTAGTTCACGCTCTTAAGAATGAAAACGGCAAGTAAATATCAACCGCATTGACTTCCGCAATACGAAGTATTGATAATACGCTAGAATGAATTTTTAGTTAGCCAATTTTTTCTTATTCTTACGAAAGTTTTGGTACTAAATTTTGATACCTCTGCAATGGACTTGAAACGAATTGTGAAGGATGCTAGCATCCATTTCGTTCAATTTCGGGAGGTGCTCATACAAATTGGACAAAAAGAAGGCGGAAGGAGACCCTTGGAGTTGGTTAGGATGCTGCCGCGAAGAACAGCTATAAATAATTTACGAAAAGCATGTTCAAACGTGATAGCAAAAAAGCCCGTGTAAGTGTTTTCTTGACAAGCAAACAGTGAATAATATTTCTGAAAAAACTGCATGGTTGTTTCTTCTCTTTATAAGGTATATGGTTGAGGCATCAATAAGCAACTGGACCTTTTATCTGCTTGGACAGTTTGGCTTCTGAATGAACTAAACAGGAGCAAGATTCTAATGTAAAACCGGCCCATCAATGGAGATAAACCCCAAATTATTGAACGAGAACTTTGCTTCATTGAATCGGATGTGGATGAAGCTTGCAAGCTTTTTGATTAAATCGATAATCACAAAGTGAAAATTAAGATTAACTTGCCAGTTGTTTCTGCAGATGGTATGTAAATTGAAATGACCGAATTTTCAACCAATAATTCTACAGCGGCACGCCTTATTAAAAAACGACGACGTCCAAGGTGTCGACCAGAAACTAAATATGAATTTCCACAATAAATTTTCTGCAGTCATGAATTGTTCAGCCATACTGTATTCAATAAGAATATACCGATAACACATTACTTACCATGATTCAGAGACGTAGCAGCCAATAGGGTGGCCTGGATCAAGAATTTAGGCTTACTGTTAATGTGTTTTCACACGCAGCAAATAAATGAATTAGTTTTTTCAAAGCATTCTTATTAAACGTTGCGTAAGATATGTGCGTTCATACAAACATTAAGAATATTAATTGAAACTGGTTAAATATATTGTAACGAAGTAAAGCTTTTACTAATATTAATAGAGAAGTTCCAGCAGCTATTTGAAATCGACCTGACAGTTGTAGCCTGGCAGGCAGATCTTGCTATTACTAAGGTAGCAGATATCTCAGTCTGTTAACGTATGCAGGATAGGCTAAGTTTCAAAAAAGGTTGAAAAATAGGCTTCCCAGCTAATCCGGGTACGCTATTTTGACTGGGAGTGGAAATTTGTGCCTAAACCTTCTTCAACGCATGAAAACGGTCGCAGAATCTTGTTGCCGTGTCATTTCCTATCCTGTACATGTATAGCGCCGCAGACTGTTGCTACCAAGCTAGCTGCAACTGCTTGATATGTGTTTTACAAATGAAATCACGGTTATGTCAGTTATAAAGATATATGGGAGTTGTGCATGTTAAAATGAGTTTTCGGCCAAATCCGTCAAGAAACTTCTGAGAAAATGCCGTCCCTTTACAAGATCCTAGAAACATCTAATTATCCCTGTCGCAAACGTATCACATTACCCTGGCCGAAAACTCATTTTAACATGCACAACTCCCATATATCTTTATAACTGACATAACCGTGATTTCATTTGTAAAACACATTATCAAGCAGTTGCAGCTAGCTTGGTAGCAACAGTCTGCGGCGCTATACATGTACAGGATAGGAAATGACACGGCAACAAGATTCTGCGACCGTTTCATGCGTTGAAAGAAGGTTTAGGCACAAATTTCCACCCAGTCAAAATAGCGTACCCGGATTAGCTGGGAAGCCTATTTTTTCAACCTTTTTTGAAACTTAGCCTATCCTGCATACGTTAACAGACTGAGATATCTGCTACCTTAGTAATAGCAAGATCTGCCTGCCAGGCTACAACTGTCAGGTCGATTTCAAATAGCTGCTGGAACTTCTCTATTAATATTAGTAAAAGCTTTACTTCGTTACAATATATTTAACCAGTTTCAATTAATATTCGTGCTATAATGTTTGTATGAACGCACATATCTTACGCAACGTTTAATAAGAATGCTTTGAAAAAACTAATTCATTTATTTGCTGCGTGTGAAACACATTAACAGTAAGCCTAAATTCTTGATCCAGGCCACCCTATTGGCTGCTACGTCTCTGAATCATGGGTAAGTAATGTGTTATCGGTATATTCTTTATGAATACAGTATGGCTGAACAATTCATGACTGCAGAAAATTTATTGTGGAAATTCATATTTAGTTTCTGGTCGACACCTTGGACGTCGTCGTTTTTTAATAAGGCGTGCCGCTGTAGAATTATTGTTGAAAATTCGGTCATTTCAATTTCATACCATCTGCAGAAACAACTGGCAAATTAATCTTAATTTTCACTTTGTGATTATCGATTTAATCAAAAGCTTGCAAGCTTCATCCACATCCGATTCAATGAAGCAAAGTTCTCGTTCACTCAATTGGGGTTTATCTCCATTGATGGGCCGGTTTTACATTAGAATCTTGCTCCTGTTTAGTTCATTCAGAAGCCAAACTGTCCAAGCAGATAAAAGGTCCAGTTGCTTATTGATGCCCTCAACCATATACCTTATAAAGAGAAGAACAACCATGCAGTTTTTTCAGAATATTATTCACTGTTTGCTTGTCAAGAAAACACTTACACGGGCTTTTTTGCTATCACGTTTGAACATGCTTTTCGTAAATTATTTATAGCTGTTCTTCGCGGCAGCATCCTAACCAACTCCCAAGGGTCTCCTTCCGCCTTCTTTTGTCCAATTTGTATGAGCACCTCCCGAAATTGAACGAAATGGATGCTAGCATCCTTCACAATTCGTTTCAAGTCCATTGCAGAGGTATCAAAATTTAGTACCAAAACTTTCGTAAGAATAAGAAAAAATTGGCTAACTAAAATTCATTCTAGCGTATTATCAATACTTCGTATTGCGGAAGTCAATGCGGTTGATATTTACTTGCCGTTTTCATTCTTAAGAGCGTGAACTAATTCATGTAATACGCCGATTATGTAACCTCATAATACTGTTGTATTCGCAAGTTAACGAAACGAATAGCATATAAATGAATAGCTCACATGAGATTGACAGTCTAACTAACACGATTGAATTTACATCCGCCACTTCAGATTTACAAGTAAAAAACCACAGTGAGGTTGATTAGGACGCTTACTGTGCAAAACTTTTCCCGTTAACTTGCGTTTTTACTATAATTTTATAGACACTTTTGCAGTTTAGTAAGGGAATATGCAATGGCTGAATATTGGAATATGCAAACGTAAACATGCAGCAATAATGAATTTCAGACTAAATATAACATAAATTTACTTCGTTGTAAATTTATGACAAAGTTTATAACTTTCAGGTTATACGAAGGAAAACATTATTTTAGAGTTACAAAGACAGATATATTATTGTAAATTTATTAAAAATTGAAGAATTTAGAAACGAAAGTACGAAGCATAATGAAAATGAGTGATAATATGAAAATAATTTAAAATAGGATTAATAATATATTTCATAAAAAATGTTACGTTTTTATAATTAGTCATGCCTGAAATGTTTCAAAACTTGGTACTACGATGACACCAGTCCCAAGCTTCCTCCAACACCACTTCCTCCGCGGATTGGATGCATTGGCACATCTTCGCTGTCAATTTTGCTTCGTTCCAGTCTTTCTGAACTTGTTTAACATCACATTGCAGGTTCCCCTAATAGTCCTACATTTTACATTTTCAACCCATTTTCCATCCCAAATATGACGTGCGGTGAATACTCGTGTCTCCATAAAAATCTCTTTAAGAAATTAAACGGACCAACTGCTAATTAAACTTTGTCAACCTCAATAACACAAAAATTAGCTTAGCCATAGGAAAGTAATGGAGATTTCGTTCATGTGTCGTAGTTATTCCAACAATACACTTACCTGCTCTTCAGTGCCGTAGCGTGGGTATGGCAAGGTATGGCGACTGCCATAGGCCTCCCCAAAAAGGGGACCGGAAGGCCCCCCTTTTTATTGCCTATCATAATATTTCAAAATCTACAAGTAATTACAAGAATACTTTTAACATATTCCCTGGATTGAAAGTGTATAACCATTAAGAATATCCAAAATTTTCTAAGCGGGCAAACCTTATAATAGGCAATCCTAAAAACTTTATCCGTGATAGCTTTTTTATTAGCTGGAGGCAAAGCCTCCCCTTGTTTGCTACCTTATTAGTTAAAGGCTTGATAAAACCCAGCGAGAACTATTTTACCCTTAATCAGTACAAGATTTTTGAATAATGGAATTGCAATCAATGAATATAACAGACTTTTAAGGTCTACAATCTAAAGAATTCTTTCTGCCGGAATAAAATTGGTTTGCTTTTTAGTTTTATTTCTAGTCTGTGGATTGAACCAAATTCAAAACTTTAACGATATTAACAATAATCATTTTGTTTTGGATATTGTTTTTCTTGAAATTTTAAATCTGATGAATTAAATTTGCATTGCAACATGGATAAAATGATCCGGGGAAAGGTTCTGAACATTTTTTAACTCTGCTCAAAAAATGGATATGGACAATCTCCGAAAATATTATACGGATAAACATTTGGGTTTGTATCAGCACACATTGTCGCCAAATGTAAAATTTCTTGACACCAGAGGATTTGAATATTGATTTTTTTGGTTTCATTTTCGCTCTAAAACTGTTTACTAAACCAGAATATTGTGAGGCAGACGATGGTGCTCTCGAAAGTTTCAAAAAATGTATTCTCGAGGTGTGGGCGTCAATGTAGTCCCCCGCATCCACGTTTCAGTGCCAACAATGTGTGTTTGTATTCCTACAAATTTTTTCTCAATGGATGCCTCTTAGGAATCATATATCCTGCCAACCATGGTTTCTTGGCTTCATTTTGCCATCCTCAGCTAAGCGGGAGCTGGTGGAGGACCGGTTCCATCGCGACTGGAAGGTGAGGGAAAAAAAGTTTTTAGGAAACAAAATTTCTTTTTCGCTTTAAATTTAATCAACACTCCTCCATTTCATTGATAATATGTTTAATTAAATAGCATTACTCTTAAATGTAAGTAATCACTCAAAAATTTATTTTTTTGATGAATCCCAAAAAACACTTCCTGACGTATTTCCGTTTTTCTTCACTTTCCAGTCGCGATGGAACAGGCCGCTCCTCCACCAGCTGCCGCTTAGCTGAGGATGGCGAAATGAAGCAAGAAACCATGGTTGGCAGGATATATGATTTCTAATAGAGGTGGGAAAATTTACTTGCCTTGCAAGGCCTTGCAAAAGGCAAGTCGGAAAAATTTAAAATCCGCAAGCTGCAAGCGCAAGCAAGCGTGAAATTCAATTTTTGCAATTACTTGCAAAAACTTGCAAAAATTTGCAGTAATTTATTCCTTATAAATACATGAAATTCCAGAAAAATATGGCATACTTTGGATTAAAACCTGCTCTATCCAATTTCTTATAACATATTTCGGTTATTTTAAATGAGTATTAATGTTTTAAGGACAAATTTTCATTCACGTAATGTAAAAAGAGAGAAAAATTTCAAATTATCGGCTAAATTTACTGTAAATAGTAACCTAGCAAGGTTCTGCAAGTATATGCAAGTACTTGCAAGCGCTTGCAAGACTTGCAGAACCTTGCAAGCAAGCAAGTGCAAGCAAGCAAAAAATAGCTGCAAGTCGCGGGCACAAGCAAGTCTAATTTTTCTTCAACTTCCCACCTCTAATTCCTAAGAGGCATCAATTGAGAAAAAGTTTGTAGCAATACAAACACACATTTTTGGCACTGAAACGTGGATGCGGGGGACTACATTGACCCCACACACCTCGAGAATACATTTTTGGAAACTTTTGACAGCACCATCGTCTGCCTCACAATATTCTGGTTTAGTAAACAGTTTTAGAGCGAAAATGAAGCCAAAAGAATTCAATACTCAAATCCTCTGGTGTCAAGAAATTTTTCATTTGGCGACAATGTGCAGCAAGGGAAATGACTTTGACAAATAGAAATAGAAAACTTGAAATAAACAGCCAAAGCTTTATCAAACTGAAGCGTACAAAAACATAAAGCCAAATATAGCATGAAAGATTTTTTGATTCCTTTATGAAATCATAAACACAACTGTTTTTGTCATTTAAACGAACTTCCGATGGTTTTAGTTTCCTATGAGGAGACAATGTGTCATAACTTTTCACGGTTGAGCAACAAAAGCTTGCACGAATTTAAATTTAACGTATGAGCGTAATTTTGAGTCAAGAACGATATTTTCCTGTTTTTGGGTTTCGAAAAACTGTATAAAATCAATACATATTTTTACTCAGACTTCTGTACTTCAAATTTCACACCGCGTTGCGAATTTTTTTAATGAGAGAATAGCTGAAAACGATCACTTTTTCCAGACAAAAGACTATAAAACGTATTTTGAGTTCAACCATGGGCCGAGAAAGTAACTTGGCAATTTTATCAGCAAAACAAAACGAAAGAACTTCAGACAGTCTCATTACACCCAAAAAAATTGACGTTGTATAAGCTAGATGCTCCACAGAGGCTATTGATTATAATTCTTAAGTTATGACTTACTGCTCTTTGAATTGTTTTGAAATGCTGATTTCATTGCTTTTAACACAAAATTAATTAACCTTAACTCACGAGGTAAATTGTTCGTGAAAATTCGATTTTTCAAGGGCCGTTCTCTAACTTTGCCATAGGCCTCCCCAGTCACGCTACGGCACTGCTGCTCTTACAAAAATTGCTATTTTGTTTCCTCATTGCTCTCTGATATTTTCCTGTGCTTCCCTATTATATTCCCGATCAAGACTCCCGTCTCACCGTGGATATCAGTCTGAACTTATAAATGGTTACGTGAATTTGAATAAAAAAAGATACTGTCATAAATGTTAACTTTAACAATGTTGTCCTTATTTCTTAAGTATGTGATCCCATTTATAGCTGAAATGTATACAAACCATGCAAGTAGAACCCAAAAACTTTAGCCTTTACTCTAAATATCTACATGTTCTTATTAAACTTCACTCGATCTCATTTCGTTGACCAAGCCATTTTTTGCTGTCCGCTCCAATCTGTTTGCCAATCTGCGTCTGATTTTGCAAAGGGGTACCATGAGAAAATAATCATATTAAACTAAATTCCTATTATTGTTCATGTCTGTGTCCAATTCGAGTTACTTGGAATGCTAAATATAACCATAATCATGTAGCTAGAAACTCATCAGTGAGTTTTAATAAACTAGTCAGTAAGCTCAACAATGCTTGTGGGTATACAGTTAAAATCTTTATTGTCCCTTTCAATTGCGTGTTGTAATAAAATAAAGTCTTAAAATATTAAGTTATGTAATACATTTGTTTTTATTTATATTTCATGAAGTGTGACGTTTGAAGTAGCCAAGGTCAACTGGATTGCTTTCAACTCCATCATACACTTTTTGAGTCGTGGAAACAAATTGAGAATTCGAGCCATGTAATTTGCTTTGAGTTGCTCCACCACAGTTTCATAAATCCTTTCAAACTGAAATAAAAACAAATATGACCATCGAAGCATTTCAAATAAATACATAATAAACTGTTATATTTATTGTTATATTTATCATTTACACCTTGTTCTCTTCCAATTGTTCACGAAACTCAGCGAAGTCGCTTTCTGACACCAATTGTTCACCTTCATCATCCACGGTCCCTTCCGATTGAGGTTCAGGTCCTTCATTTTCTACATTGGGAAGTTGTAGGCATTCATATTCCAAAACCAGTAGTTGAAAGTATACCCCATGTTTTTCAACAATATCAGTAGCCCTTGAGAAAATGAGGTCAACTTCAGCATGAACTTCCTCACTTATTAATAGTTCCTTGATTGAGTCGTAAATGTCAACTAGTTAGAAGCCAACTTATTGAAATTCCGCACTCTATTCAAAAATTATATTTAAAAGAATGGTTTTCTTTAATTCCAAAAATTCTCCTTATTTGGAACGAACTTACATAAACGTTGGTTAAAATACTTACCTCTGGAAATGCGTATTTAACAGTGTCCTTTCTAGCCATGAGCGATATCAAAAAAGTGATGCACATCCCAATTCCAGGAACGTTTGAGGATTGTGTTTACAATATACTCAGTTCAGAACCAATGCCGTTCTGCTGTTTAGTTAGACCAACGCTTTATTTTAACTAATTGTTGGCGAACGAAAAGGAATTAGCATGGCTTCGCAGACGTGACGTGTTTTTAGTTAGAACATGCTTTCACGTCTCGAAGTAAAAGGACCATTAAAGAAA
>LJIJ01006091.1:0-10239 GCA_001718145.1 Orchesella cincta
TTCAATTTTGTGGTAAGTTTTATCTTTTATCTTACTAATCAATTCAAATTGCTTGTTAACCATGAAGTATAAAATCTTTAATTATTAAAATGTAGAAACGTTTGAGGAGGACTGCAGACTGAAGATGAAGCACAGTATCGACCATTTGGTAAGTTAATCTTAATTATGTCTATGTTTTACTGTTATTTCGACTTTATCATCTGATTATCATATCATATTTATCATATGCTCATTTTGTTATAATTTAGATTAATCCCTGATCGATACCATTCATCTTGTGGTCCCTGACGTGGATGCATGTCACAGCGCGCTGTAATTTTGTAGATGATTCTAGAGATTCATGTATTCGCATTAATATGATATTTTGTAAATAATAAATTATTATAACTATTGTTAGCATGATGTATTCTATCGTTGATTTTGCATAGAAATACAATCATATTGCATCGTAAACATCAATACAAAAACTACACCTTATGACAGAAAACAACATTGATACCACAAAAATTGCAAACACTTATTCCACAGTGGATTCCATGTAAAATCCACATGCTGGAATACACCGCGAATAGGCGGACAGAATTAGCATTGCTTTCCACAGTGTACTGCTTGCGTTGTTTCAACGCAATTTCAATGATGGATTGTTACTTGGGATAATTATGGTCCAACCGGAAATTTATTGGAGTATGGAAGTATTGTACCACCCACTTACAATACGTCTGGAATAAGGTGCCTACATACATATTGTTATGGGGAATCGGATAATTTTTTGACTCCGGTTGGTGCGGCAAAAGCGAGAGATGTGATTCCACCAAAGTTTATGAAAGGATTTTATCAGGTGGAATGGCCAAAATTTAATCATATTGATTTTTTGATGGCAAAAGATGCGGATCTTTTAGTTTATAACAAAGTCCGTGATATTATTAATGAATTGGAGCGATGAGTTTCTATTTGATTTTTAAATAAAAATTACTAACATTTGCTCAATTTCAATAAGACCATGTGAAGTGATAACATTTTTTATTCTCTATTTAACTTCAGTAAAACCCGCATAACAAGCATTAAGCTTACTATTTCTTCTATAATTCACAAAACTCAAGCACCTTTTCATATTTCAATCATCATCATCCAAACCCAAACGCACAGAAGGCATATTGCCAAAATTTTGTGACAGTGCTTGTCCTTCATTTATGTTATAGAGCATAAAATTTGATGAAAATTGATATGTTACACAGCATGTCTAAGTGTCCATGGAGGTCACAATGTCAGGTCCAAAGATCCGAAAGGTCAGATTTCAAAAAATATTTTTTTATAAATTTACTGCTTTTTAATATGGAAAGTTAACCGCACAGCGTAATTATAGTCTATATGAGCCAGCAACTTGTGCGCCAAGTTTCATATTGAAATGTTTGATCGTTTAAAAGTTAAAAGTAAAGTCACAAAATTACTGTTTTTTTGAAATTTTTTGAAATCGACATTATGACGAACTCCCGAACATTCCGCAGATTATGAAACATGATTTATAAACTAGACAACTTAGGGTACAAGGCCCTGTAGACAGAATTTGCGGAAAGTACGGGAGTTAGGCAAAAATGCGATTTAAAGTTCAGGTGAAATTATGACGTAATCACGATATCAGAGCTGGGTAATCTCAAAAAAATTACCGGTAAACATGTACCATACATTATTATTAAATGTCGAAAAAACTTATTGATTGGATTTGATTGGTTTGAAGTGCAATCAATGTATTTTTTACATTTATTATAATGTATGGTACATGTTTACCGGTAAATTTTTTGAGATTACCCAGCTCTGATATCGTGATTACGTCATAATTTCACCTGAACTTTAAATCGCATTTTTGCCTAACTCCCGTACTTTCCGCAAATTCTGCTCTACAGGGCCTTGTCTACCCTAAGTTGTGCTAGTTTATAACATCATGTTTCATAATCTGCGGAATGTTCGGGAGTTCGTCATAATGTCGATTTCAAAAAATTTCAAAAAAACAGTAATTTTGTAATAACTTTTAAACGATCAAACATTTCAATATGAAACTTGGCGCACCGAATTGCTGCCTCATATAGACTATAATTACCGTGCGGTTAACTTTCCATATTAAAAAGCCCAGTAAATTTTATAAAAAAAATATTTTTGAAATCTGACCTTTCATCTTTGACCTGACATTGCTGACCCTTCCATGGACACTTAGACATGCTGTGTAACATAATCAATTTTCATCAAATTTTTATGCTCTATAACATATATGAAGGACAAGCACTGTCACAAAATTTTGGCAATATGCCCTCTGTGAAACGTCAAGTTTGCTTTCTCACTGCTCCACAAATCGTTTTATACCATAATATTATAGTTGAAAAGCTTAGAGAGACTGAAATTTTATATACTATTAGCATTATTGAATTATTGCAACGCAGAATCTGGCAGTAAAACAAGTTTTTCTTATATTTCCCATGATTCAAGCCTCTTTACCTTATAAATGAGCTCACATGTAGATGGAAAATTTTGGTACTAAATTCTTTTCCAGTTCTTATAAGAAAATACTCGTGCATTTTACTATCCTATAATTTTTCTTATGAAGCTCTAATTAAATTATTTTGAATTTTGCTGGTTAAAATACACTTTTCAAAGTTTGTATCAAACTACTTTGCATAACGTTTTCTTAAATTAATTATCGCGCTTTGGTCATTAAATCTTAATTAAGTAAGCTTCACAAGAGAATTTTTTATAGTCTCACGTAGCCCCTCAACATATAACTTGCTAGTCAATCAATCAACTGAATAATATTTAAATTCATTCGATCTTTACTGCAACGGCTGAAAATAGGTTAAGGAGAAACCGGTACGTTGAGTGGGAAGCCGAGTTTTAAAAAATGAGGATATTCCATTGATGTGCTCAGAGTTAGTTTGCTTTAAAACATGAATTGGCTCGGGCAAGGAGCACGAGCACGCTGGTTAGAAATAATGAGGTCGATTCCTTTCTCAGCAATCATAATGGTGGCAGCTTGTGTGTTTCCATTTGGTAATCTGGCATGACAGAAGCGTCGATGACCCTCAGTCCGTCAATTCCCATAACCCTTAATTAAACAAAAAATGATTTAGAAAATAAACAGAAATATTTTTTTATTTACAAACATTACATAAGCTCCTCACTTTAGCTGGTTATCCACAACTTTTCCAAGAGAGCAGCTTCCCACATGATGGTACATTGTAAAAGAGACATTCTGATAACACATCTATAATAGTCATCGCTCTTAAAAACTTTGTTTTCACAACCCGGCACGGGTTTGTAAAAAAGAGGTGTGTATTGAGAACTTCCGTATTTTCGTACAAATCCACAAATTTCTTGAAACCTTCAAAGAATTTGTTTAAACTTTAAAAGTTGATGGATATTTTTTTCAATTAATTAAACAGCTTTACCATAAAGCAGCGCTTCAACGTCATCAGGATGAGTCAAAAATTTTGGATCTATAATGGGATTATCATCAGGGTTGCTACTTGCCAAATCATTTTTCCAAAGGATTATGGCCGCCCCAGAATAACCAGACCAAACCTTGCATCCGTATTCAGTTTGTGGTAGGGTCAAACCATTTCTCCAAAATGTCAATTCTAATTCCCCACTTGTGATTCAAGTCTTGAGGAAGTTGAGGGTAGAGGGCAAACGCAGTATGGATCAGCTGCAAGTCACATAGTGTGGTCTAAAATGAGGAAAATTTCACAACCTCTGAAATATCTAACATTAGCTCAAGTTTTTTAGGAGCTTACTGGGCAACTAGGCTCTTTAAAAATCCCTGACCTGCATCACTACCAGAAAAAATTCCTTTACCTTTCGTCAGAAAGGTGGTGGCAGCCTGAATAGTTATGTCTCGACCCGGGTTGACCGATGGTGATGTTAGAAAGGGCCCTGCCAGCGTGCTCACGTGATTCTGTGTTTTCCCCAACAGGTAGATCCTTCACAAGTGCGATCTGATGTAAAAAAAAATATTTTGTATTACATTTTGAAAATAATATATAAAATATAATGATTTATGTTACATTTAATGAGTGGAGATGCTCAGCAGTCCAACGCCGATAGCATTAAAAGTTTGGCAGATTCGAAAGTTCCAGCACTTAGGATGATTTCTTTACTTGCAGTCACGGTCCTTGTGTTACCTTGGCGTTTGTAGTTACTCCAACAGCTTTTGGGCCGGAAACGTTTTGAAAATTGATTTTTATGACATGAGCGTATTTCTTGATGCAGAGGTTGGAAGGCTTTCCGGTGTCGCTGTAAAAAGCCCTGTATGTGCTTTCTCTCCATCCGTCTTGAGTTGTAGCGTCAACTTTTGAAAATACTGGCGACAAGTATTCAAAAAAATTAGAGGAATTACACAAGTATATATATTTAGTAGCTAAATGACAACCTTCTTGAGTTGCCCCATTATAATCTCCAATTGCATATCCCTTTTCCAAAGCTGCTGCCAAAAAGTCATCAACACCCGGCTCGAAATCATATCTAGCAACATTGAGAAGACCCCCTTTCCCGTGATATTTTGCTGAAGCGGGATCACGAGCATAATTTCCATGGTAGTCCTCTGATTTCTTGAAGTAGGGCAATAAGTTCTCATAATTCCATTGAGGATCTCCTCCCAAATCTTCAGTCGACCATCTGTTGAAATCCTCTTGTTTCCTCTCACATACATCATGAAATTTAGTTGAGGGAGACCCCCAACATTTTTCCTCTTGTCGTCATTACTTTCTGGAACCAAAACTTGAATTAGATTGAGTATTTAAAACAGTTACTAGATTGGATTTTGGAAATACCTTTTCCATCACAGTTTTGGCACGCGTTGACTTGCGGGGTTGAGTTGTAAAAAAAGGTATTTGCTGGCTGATTTTGGAGAGCGCCGCTTAAGTTGGAATATCATTTAAAACTGGTGGTTCGCCACCCACTTCCAGTAGTAAAATTCGTGATGAACTCGAAGCATTCGCGAGCCTCGTCGCGACTACCATTCCAGCACCAGCTGAAGAAACAACCATCATAATCAACATTACTATGGATGAGAATAAATGGGGTAATATGATAATTAATTAGAAACTTACCTCCCCAAACAATAATGTAGTCAAAACTCGTGAATTTACACTTGTAATCAAGTGTGTGTAGCTCACTATTGGCTGCCAAATCTTGTCTCATGTCGTACGATACCCAGGAATTTATAGCTAAGGTGAGAAAAGTAGCTCCAACCACTGAAGCTGGTAGCGGCAGTGGCCATCAAATGGTAAAGCCCGAAGAATAGTTTTTATTACGTCAACAAAACTCATTTTTGAATTTTTTACTCTGAAGAATTGCAGTCGGTAGCATTGACGAGAAGCACAATGTCCTATATGGGTTCTTGTATACTTACTACATAGAGAAGAATTGCTAAACTTTATAGTGTAACTTTCAAGAAGATTTCCGCGTCCAAAATATTGTGACGATTTTGATGCACCTTAGAAAGGATGAGCAACCTGGTGACTTAGATTAATGCCCAAGGATTTTTTGATCCTGAAGCCTCAGGAAGATTTTGGTATATAATTATAAACGTGATACACAGCTATATATTGGAAATAAAATGCTGATGACGATTTCACACTGACTGGAATATTTGTAGTAAAAATGCCCAAACTTAGTTGGAAATGGAAAGTTGATTGCCTCAGCACTGGAAGGCAAATGAGGTTGAAAAGGAATGAGATTAATTACAACTTTGGGGCAATGCCCATTATCAAGGTTAAAAATAAATATGCACAGAAAAGGCTATTGCATGAATAGCTTGATGATTGAAAGCAGTTTGGTCAAGGAATATGCATATTTAGGCTAGGATCCAGAAGACCTTTTTGGCCAAGAGGTTATGCACAATATTACATGTATATTGATTAAAACACATAGAATAGAATACAGCATTTTTAAAGAAAAACTCTGCTCACATAATCAACATCAAGAATAACTCTGTCTACCAAAATACATAAGTATGAGTAACATTACATTAAAGTATGAGTTCATTGGAGGTCACGACCATATTCACATAAACATTGTTGGGCAGTTGCGGCTAGGCAGGCAAATACAGCTGCCGGCAGCTAAATTCAGCTGCCGTTGGGCAGCTATATTCAGCTGGCCTGGCCAGCCTAAATTCAGCTCCCTTTAACATGGAGAACGATAGGATACGGCAGCTGAATTCTGCTGCCCTACCGTTTTCATGCGGTTGATGGAGGTTTAGAGCAAAACCTTTCACTCCAGTCGAAAGACGCCCCCGAATTACCTTAAAAACTTAATATCAACCGTTTTCAACCTTTTTTAAAACTTCACACTATCCTGTCACATGTTGGAAATTTTGACAAATGTTACAGGCAGCTGAATTCAGCTGCCCGGAAGCTGAAGTTAGCTGCCGGGGCAGCTGGAATATAGCTACCAAAAACGGCCAGCTGAATTCACAGCTGCCCGGCAGCCTGTATCTGCCTGCCCTAGCCGCAACTGTTGGGTGCCGCAAAGTAAGAACATGTTTTTATGTCAAAGTAAAAATAATATTTTTGCATATGAAACACGGTTTAACGATAAAATTCATCTGTCTGGGAAAAGTTGAAATCACTTTTTATGCTAGTTCATAACACAATATAAAAAAAACGTATCCTTAAATTTTTCGCATTTGTGTAATATGAAACGTGTCCTTATTTTGTCGCATTTTGTAATCAGTGCGACGTGTTTTTTACTTATTTTATTTTATTAGTTGAGTTTAGCAAACATTTACCATGAGCCATTAAAGCTGCTGGATCCTGGTTTTGAAAAAACTCTAATTAAAAAAGGAATTCCTGTAGTAAACATCCAATCTGCAGGGTTAGTTAAGACTTTCAAAAAATAATTGGGTTTAGTAAATTTGAGTCTAGAATGCGGGGTCAGCCCCTTGATCAATACACTCGAGAGAAAAAAGTGGCAGATCATGATAATCAAACCTACAAACAGCACAACCCCAACCTATATGAATTATACTTATTTATACAAGAGGAGTTTTGAACTTCAAATTGCACCTACATCCATTCACACGACCATTTCAAACTGGTATCTCACAAACAATACAAGTAATAAGTTCAACAAAACTTTGCTTGAAAAGGAACTACAGTTTATGCTGTGTCATGAAATAGGAGATTTTGCACTTCTTCCTTGGCATTGAGGTGATGTGAATGAAAAAAATGCACTGTTATATAAACGTTTCACCACATATCCCATCTCACCACCGGATTTCAGGACCACGAGGAGAACGAGTCAATCCTGAGAAAACCTCCTTTTTCTCCGTGATACGGCGCAAGCTGTGATGTATTTCTTTTGCTGCTACTTATAACATTAGATAAGTCTGTGCGTGGAATTGGAATTGTATTTCTTTTATCATGTTCATCGTGATATTTACATATACAATATAAGGTCGCTGGCAGGCCGTAGCGTGGGTATGGCAAGGTCTGGCGACCGCCATAGGCCTCCCCCAAAAGGGGGGCCGGAAGGCCCCCCTTTTTCTGGCCAATCATAATATTGCAAAATCTAGGAGTAACTACTCGAATACTTTCAACATATTCCTTTGATTGCAAGTGCAAAACCATTAAGAATACCCAGACGTTTCTTAAGCGGGGAAACCTTATTCTAGCCTACCCTAAAAACAGTCAGTGTTCAGACCATAAATATATGGTCCAAAATAGTGTTTTTAATTTCTGAATTGAATATCTCAAAAAAGGCACGGTGAAAATTGAATCAGCACGCCACTATGATGCATGACGGCTACTTACTCTCGAAATTCATTTTGGAGAAAAAATTTCAACGTGCCCATATATGATCAAATTTCAGTTATTCTAGGCTAAAAAATTGTGAAGATTTCAATAAGATTGCTTTCGAATGTCGAAAATGTACCAATTGTTAACTATTTATATAAAGCATGCCCGGGACCCAATTTTAGTAGTTTTACGCAGTATCTTTGTCATAAGTTCTGTAATATCTGGGTCCCCCCTGTTCTGTGAAAATATTTGATCAAATGAGACTGTTGTGAGCATTTTTATCTATAAAACATAGAAATACACTTGCGCAAACTCTACATGCACAACATTTAAGTTTTGAAATCTCGACTCTGTCAATTTTTTAGGTTCCTCAATTTCAGCTGTAAGGCATGCATGATTCCTGAAATTGTTCCTAACATTGTTAAAACGTCATGTACTAATATTTTAAAGCAAAATACCAGCATGAACATTTGTAATGGACGGTTTTTTGAATTTTGCTCAAACAGTTTGGCTAATATTGAAACCTTTGCCGTTTGAGTTTGCGCAAGTGTATTTCTCCAATTTTTGAAGCAAAATGTTCACAAGACCTTAATTTGATAGATGGGTATCTCATAACTGGGGGGACTACGATTTTGCTTTGCGCGCAGAAAAGATACTGTGGAAGAAGGGCTAAAATGGCGATTCAGCGTGAACTTTGAGAGGATTGCTTAAAATTGGTACATTTTGGAGTTCCAAAAATAGTCCTATCGGCTTTTTCGGGATTTTCTACCCTAGAAAAAGTGAATTGTGATCATAAAATTACATCTGGGTCGATTTTAAAAATTTGTTGTCACTCTCCATGTAAAATTGTATTTCGAGAATAAGTAGCCGTCATGCATCATAGTGGCACGGTGAAAAAATCTTTATTTTTATGAAGTTTATAATTCTGATTTTTAACTTTTCTTACTCTTTCACAATTCTTGTTACAAAATTTTTAAAAACCAAAAACACAATTTTGGACCATATGTTTATGGTCTGAACACTAACTGAAAAACTTTCTCTGTGAAAGTTTGGCATTTCTAAATGCCAAATGCTTTGCTACCTCATTAGTTGAAGGTGGGCTTAAAAATCCCCATTGAGTAATATTTGACTTTTAATTGTCATTTTGATAATGGGTTTGCAAATAATGAATATCACCTAATTTGAAGGTATACAATCTTAAGGATTATTGTTGCTGGAATAAAATTTGTTTGCTTTCTAATTTTATTTCTATTCTGCATTTTTAAGCTAAAACGTTTCTTTCTCTAGTCGGACTACTGAAGATTCTGTACGGTCGAAAGAAGTTAATGACCCACTAAAGTATTTGAATCAACACTATTTTAATTTAACTAAAGCATTATTTTTATTATTCTTTTGTATTAACAAATGACATGTTTTATTTGAGAAAGAGTGGTAAGAAAGTTCTTTAAGTTTTAATTAACATTGTAACCTAATTTTGTGTTACGGAAAGAAAACGACTTACGTGGTAAACGTAATTATTATTTGTACAGATCCTATGCAGTCGTCTCATAAGTTGGTAATTTTGCACATGCATTATTCGAAATTAAAATATTTTGTCTCAATCGCAACCTGAAAGACAGGTTGAGTCAACCGGAAACGTAGACCAAATTAACAATGATAATTTTGCTTACGATATATTTTTTAAATCTTTGTTTCTATTTTAAATCCGATGAATATAATTAATGTTGCATTGCAAGGTTAAAAATTGATCCGGGAAAACAGTTCTGAACGTGTGTTTTAATTTTCATGACTTCTTTTTTATAAAACGGGTATGCACAATCTCCATAATCATTATAGGGAAAATATCGGGGTTGACACCAACAAAGTAACTGATTTTAAGTAATAGAGAACAGGAAATAAACTACCAAAGCTCTATCAAGCTGAAACCAATGTACTTCTGATAAACACACTTAGCAACCATTATACAAGGTAGGGCCAGTTTGAGGAATCGGATTTCGGCAAGGGGAAAAACCCCAAAACCGGGGGTAAAAATTCGTCGGAAAAGTAATTCGGGTAAAGTACGGAATTTTTTATTATTATATAAGCTTCTTAAACAGCACGTAAGTGCATTTACAGTTAATTCCTTAATTTACCGGAATTACCGATGAAAAGAGTTTTCATCCCCGGTTCGGGTGATTTTCCCCATGCCGAAATCTCATTCTTCAAACTGGACCTACCTTGTATAATGGTTGCTAACTGTGATTATCAGAAGTACATTGGCTGAAACATGTAAACATACTAAAACTCTTGAAACCAGTCTCAATTCACCCAACATTTTCTGACTTTGTATAAGCAAAATGCTCTATAGAAGCCATTAATAATAACCTCGTCTGTTATAAGGTAATTAATTTTGAGTTAAAAGCAATGAAATCAAGCATTTCAAAACAATTCAAAAAGCAGTAATGTCGTAATTTAAGAA
>LJIJ01006092.1:0-10237 GCA_001718145.1 Orchesella cincta
GGTCTGTTTAAAGAAATCGTGAAAATCGCAACGAAAAACGGTTTTTGAATTTCGTTTGGAAATTCAATTCGTTCTTTAATATAAATCCATGCTAACAAATTAATATGATTGCCCATTTAACTAACTCAAACAGGCTTTTAGCCACACCACCCTTGCTTAATACGTTGTGTAGCTTTTTACTATTGCTTTTTGGCTCCAGTTCAGCTACTTGATCCTTAGAAGCAAGGAACGCACATACTATTATATGCACTTCATATATAATAGAGGTTTGCCAACTTTATTTGTAAAAAACAACCAAAAAAAGCTGCAAGCAAACATTTGATACAGGCAACACTTCACACATATGCAAGGCTTCAGGAAAGCAACAACATAACCTAATTGAGGAAACATCAAGTACATTGTTTCTACCAACGAAAATGCTAAATTGGATATGGACCTTTGCCTTTTGAAGTGCAAGAAAGAAGAAAACATTCACAGTGATACTGTTTAAGATACAGACACCGTGTAACTAGAACTTGTTGGAGATGTAAAATTATTAAAGGAAAAGTCCTACCAACTCATTGTGAGGCTTGTTGAAGAGGATGGAGAATATGAAACCGTTGCGAATACATATTGCTGTAAGGTGGTTATGGACGTGATTCACAAAGATAAGATTTGGGTATAGCTTATGTAAACAAATGAAAAAAATCTAGTTTTTAAACCATAATCAATGGTAGGTTTACTTAAAAACAACAAAGTAAACAGCCAACTCAACTAAAATAATTTTGCTGCATTTTTAAATTCCAGCTTACAGAAATTTGGTATTTTCTCTCAGGAATATATTGAAGCCCGTGTCATTGTGAGTCGAACAAGGTATAGAACTTGTATGTGACGCGCGTGGAATTTGAGTAATCGACTCAAGTTTGAAAATTGGCTTTTTCCCTTAAGAAATTTAATGTGGATTTTTTAAATCAAACTTATAGGTGGAGGTATTTCTTCTTACGAATATGTATTGTAGCCCGTGTCATTGTGAGTCGAACAATGTATAGAACTTGTCTGTGACGCGCGTATAATTTGAGTAATCGACTCAAAATTGAAAATTGGCTTTTTCTCTTAAGAAATTTAATGTGGATTTTTTGAATCCAACCCTAAGTGGAGGTATTTCTTCTCACGAATATATGTGGTAGCCCATTACATTTGGAGTCGAACAAGCTTTAGAACTTGTCTGTGACGCGCATGGAATTTGAGTAATCGACTCAAGTTTGAAAATTGGCTTTTCCCTTAAGAAGTTTAATGTGGATTTTTTAAATCCAACTTATAGGTGGAGGTATTTCTTCTCACGAATATATGTGGTAGCCTGTGTCATTGTGAGTCAAACAAGCTATAGAACTTGTCTGTGACGCGCGTGGAATTTGAGTAATCGACTCAAGTCGAAAAATTGGGTTTTTCTCCTAAGAATTTCAAAGTGGATATTTTAAATTTAACTTATAGGTGGAGGTAATTCTTGTCACAAATATATGTTGTAGCCGTGTGATTGTGAGTCGAACGAGCTATAGAACTCGTCTGTCACGCGCGTAAATTTGAGTAATCGACTCAAGTTGAAAATTGGGTTTTTCTCCTAAGAATTTCAAAGTGGATTTTTTAAATCCAACTTATAGGTGGAGGTATTTCTTCTCACGAATATATGTGGTAGCCTGTGTCATTGTGAGTCAAACAAGCTATAGAACTTGTCTGTGACGCGCGTGGAATTTGAGTAATCGACTCAAGTCGAAAAATTGGGTTTTTCTCCTAAGAATTTCAAAGTGGATATTTTAAATTTAACTTATAGGTGGAGGTAATTCTTGTCACAAAATATATGTTGTAGCCCGTGTGATTGTGAGTCGAACGAGCTATAGAACTCGTCTGTCACGCGCGTGAATTTGAGTAATCGACTCAAGTTGAAAAATTGGGTTTTTCTCCTAAGAATTTCAAAGTGGATTTTTTAAATCCAACTTATAGGTGGAGGTATTTCTTCTCACGAATATATGTGGTAGCCTGTGTCATTGTGAGTCAAACAAGCTATAGAATTGTCTTGTGACGCGCGTGGAATTTGAGTAATCGACTCAAGTCGAAAAATTGGGTTTTTCTCCTAAGAATTTCAAAGTGGATATTTAAATCCAACTTTATAGGGAGGTATTTCTTCTCACGAATATATGTGGTAGCCTGTGTCATTGTGAGTCAAAACAAGCTATAGAACTTGTCTGTGACGCGCGTGGAATTTGAGTAATCGACTCAAGTCGAAAAATTGGGTTTTTTTCTAAGAATTTCAAAGTGGATATTTTAAAATTTAACTTATAGGTGGAGGTAAATTCTTCTCACGAATATATGTTGTAGCCCGTGTGATTGTGAGTCGAACGAGCTATAGAACTCGTCTGTCACGCGCGTGGAATTTGAGTAATCGTTTCAAGTTGAAAAATTGGGTTTTTTTCTAAGAATTTCAAAGTGGATATTTTAAATTTAACTTATAGGTGGAGGTAATTCTTCTCACGAATATATGTTGTAGCCCGTGTGATTGTGAGTCGAACGAGCTATAGAACTCGTCTGTCACGCGCGTGAATTTTGAGTAATCGACTCAAGTTGAAAAATTGGTTTTTTTCTAGAAATTTCAAAGTGGATTTTAAATTTAACTTATAGGTGGAGGTAATTCTTCTCATGATTATGGTTGTAGCCGTGTGATTGTGATGAGTCGAACGAGCTATAGAACTCGTCTGTCACGCGCGGTGGAATTTGAGTAATCGATTCAAGTTGAAAAATTGGGTTTTTTTCTAAGAATTTCAAAGTGGATTTTTTTAAATTAACTTAAAGGTTGAGGGTAATTCTTGCACAAATATATGTTGTAGCCCGTGTGATGTGAGTCGAACGAGCTATAGAACTCGTCTGTCACGCGCGTGGAATTTGAGTAATCGACTCAAGTTGAAAAATTGGATTTTCTATTTAAGAATTTCAAGTGGATTTTTTAAATCCAACTTATAGGTGGAGTAATTCTTCTCATGATATTGGTTAGCCGTGTGATTGTGAGGTCGAACGAGCTATAGAACTCGTCTGTCACGGCGCGTGGAATTTGAGTAATCGACTCAAGTTGAAAAATTGGGTTTTTCTCCTAAGAATTTCAAAGTGGATATTTTAATTTAACTTATAGGTGGAGTAATTCTTCTCACGAATATATGTTGTAGCCCGTGTGATTGTGAGTCGAACGAGCTATAGAACTCGTCTGTATCGCGCGTGGAATTTGAGTAATCGACTCAAGTGAAAATTGGATTTTCTATAAGAATTTCAAAGTGGATTTTTTAAATCCAACTTAGGTGGAGTAATTCTTCTCATGATTATTGGTGTAGCCCGTGTGATTGTTGAGTCGAACGAGCTATAGAACTCGGTCTGTCACGCGCGTGGAATTTGAGTAATCGACTCAAGTTTGAAAAATTGGTTTTTCTCCTAGAATTTCAAAGTGGATATTTTAAATTTAACTTATAGAGTGGAGGTAATTCTTCTCACGAATATATGTTGTTAGCCGTGTGATTGTGATCGAACGAGCTATAGAACTCGTCTGTCACGCGGCGTGGAATTTTAGTAATGTAATGTAGAAATTTGTAACTAAAGTATTTTGTTTCAATTTTGGTCTTCTTCAACCTTGTTCGAGTTAAAAATATTGGTTATACCTGGAAAGGAATTGTTTTTAGGTTTAATTCTGATTGTTTAATGTTTTCCTGCTTGAATGAGGTATTAAGTTCTTTGGGGGTTGGTATATGCAGAGATACGTGTGGATAGTTTGGGGTGCTGAGGGGGTACCCTCATACAATGTATTGCTGCGGAAGGTGCAAAAAGTCAAAACCGGCCAACTTTATTGATCGTTTTTTCAACCTGTTCGAGTTAAAATATTGGTTATACCTGGAAAGGAATTGTTTTTAGGTTTAATTCTGATTGTTTAATGGTTTTCTGCTTTGAATGACGGTATTAAGCTTCTTTGGGGGTGGTATATTGGCAGAGATACGTGTGGATAGTTTGGGGGGTGCTGAGGGTACCCTCTAGACAATGTATGCTGCGGGGTGCCAAAAAGTCAAAACCGGTGCCAACTTTATTGACGTTTTTTAACAGGCTTTATGTTTTTTGGGAATATGGCCACTAATTATAATTTACTTTGGATTTCTACTTATTCACCGACTCCGTTCTTTTGGTCAATCCAAAGTTCACACTGCCAACCAATATTTCAGATTGCTATATTCAACCATGCATTGCGTCAACCTTCTCATATTCTTGTGGATAATAACCAAGAAACAGGGGGAAATTGAGACACTTCTTAACAAGGTTGCTAGCTGCACCTTACTAGTTGCAAAATGGAAAAGGAGTCAGCAACTTGTGATGATCTACGTGATTTTCATGCACATCACAACTTTTCTCACTATTGTCTCAAACTTTCTCTTTTTTGGGAGCAGTATCGGAGGCGAAACGATTTCTCCGTCGGAACAACTTGAGCAAGCTATACATTCCGGAAGAGATAGATTTTTTATTTCAAACGCAACAATTCCAAATGGTGTAAACGTTGCGATTGGAAGTTTCGAACTTTTACTACAATTTGTGCGGGTGTGGAATGATGCATTTATTGGGCTACTTTTTTGTGGGGCGCTACCATTCACATTTTGGTCGGCTGCAACGGGATTTCAAAATGTTGTTGATATTTCCTCATCCGCATCTTTACTAGCGCTGACTTCACTCCAACATTTTCATGGGAAAGCGGAGAGCTTGCAGTCATTAATTGAAAGAAAATATGAGGAATTAATTGAGCTAACAAATGCCATCAATTCAACGTGGTCTACTTTGACAATTTTGTGGATACTGAAAACAACCATTCACATGGTGACCAGGCTGAATGAAGCGGCCAAGACGAGAGGACTTCTGCTTTTGTATATAGGGACAACAACGGTGTTTCTGGCAATAGCATTGATACTTATGGCGGAAGGATGCAGAGTTGTAAGTTAAATATTTGTTTGAGTTCTGCATTTTTTGACAAAAAATAAATTTTCTATTGTCAGATTGCCCGCTTCAAAGAATCTCTCTCGACGAGAAAGTCACGGGAACAGATTTTCAGAGATGGAAAAGCCCTCCAGTTTCTTGAGAAAAGCCTGGAGTTGAGACAGGTTGGGATTGGATCTGCGGGTTTCTTTCAAGTTAACTACAGATTTGTTTCAGAGGTTAGAAGGAAAAAGTTATATCTCATATTCAAATCTGAATGGTATGTATTCAGGATTTATGTGTATTTTTACATTTTACAGTTGGTTGTTTTCACTGTTACAATTTTCCTAATTACCTTCGATGACGGAACCAACTTAGATAAACGTTGTTTATGCTCCTGTCCAAATTCAGTGGTTTGATGCGCACGCATGTTTGCTGTGGAGTAAGTATTACAAACTCTGCAAGTGATTAAGTTAGACAAATGTTCTAATTATTTTCATTTAGCAGCTCTGAACCACCTTATAATGTACAAGCACATTTTTTCGAACTACAAATAAAATAGCTGTCTGAGAAGCTTTTTTGAAAAAAATATTAATCAAATATATACAAGAGCTTGTCATGAATCTCAAAGAAAACAATTTTATCAAAAACCAGTATTTTGATGCTACTCAAATAATGAAAATAGTATTAAATGTGTATAGGATTATTCATGCATGACTCCATTGGCAACTAGTTTGTAGCATGACCTTCAAATTGTGCCGCATAAATGCAACGCATGGAAAAGATATTTCATTTTATTTGGTAATCTCTGTTTATTAAGTTGGTGACCAAAATATTTTGTTGACAAATAAGTTCGTTTGAAAAATAACCCTCCTATTTGTTCCCAAATCCCACATTTTTATTTGTTATTTTCATCTGTTTCACACACTACATCGAAAAATACAAGGTTCATAAACCGATTTAGAAACACACTGAATTTTTCATTAAAGAATTGAAATCTTACATGGACTCTTCCGAATCACTCAAGGTAATTATTTCTACCGAACTTGGCATTGGTGGGAAATTATTTTTGTGCTTGTTGGAGTTTTCCTTAAGTTTTCCATCTCCACCGTCACTCAGCGCCGTTTTCTGCTTTTCAATGAAATGATTTGTGCCAGTGCAGTTAGCAATAATGTGTGGACTGGTTAAGCTTTTTTAATCTCATTGCTGTTTTCAGTATTTTTCAAAGGTTCAACATTTACCTTGAATTTTGCATCAATCAAGCCTCCCATTTGTTTTCTCACATTTCTTTTTTCATATAACAATTGTTTAGAGATTTCATTTCGCTGTTTTTTAATTTTAACAATTTTTGTACCCGTCCTTTGTTCGATTTCGGCAAAAATATGTTGATGATTTGGTATAATATTCTTATAAACTTCGGCCCGGTATTGAAACTTGGATTCCAAATCAGTTTTTTCCTTTCTCAGAAGCGTGAGCTCTTCCTGAACATTTTCATCCAGGAACTTTTCCATCACAACTTTTGATCCAAGCGTTGAAATATTTTCCTCCGACACTTTAATTTTCTTTTTAGTTTTGTCCGTTGTACGAACATTTATTTCAATAGAGAGTTGATGTTCCAGCGTATTGCATCTACTTTTCAGCTCGTCTATCTTGACATCTTTTCTAATTAAACTGGACTTTAGTTCTTCGTTGTAAATCATGAGCTCATTAAACTCACATTGTTTTTTGTTGAATAGTTTCACCAGCTCATCACACTCAACACATTTTGCTTGAAACTTGTTTACAACTTCCAGATTTTCCACTTTGAATTTACTCAACTCATATTTTAAGTCAGCGATTTCCCCTAACTGATTTTTATTTTGTTCCGCGATTTTGCTAATTTCTGGTGCATGATTTGAATCTGGTTTGGCTAATTCAAGTTGAGCTTCCTCCAGTTTTTGTACCAATTTAACATTTTCCGCAAATAGTTTACCCGCATCCGCGGAAATTTTACGATTTTGTCTGAGCACACGGGAGAGTTTCTGATGCAAGATTTGCGTCTCATTTTCAGTCTGTCTAGCATTGGCACATTTTTAAACATTCTTATTTAATTCCGTTTCAGCACTAATTTTACACAGTTTGTTGGCAGTATTTGTATCAAAACTTTCATTGTTTCTTCCTTGTTCTGTAGCACCTTGCTTTGGATTTGTATTTGAGTTATTGTTGCTATGAACCAGATTGTTTTGAAGTGAAGAGTTCTTCATGGAGTGTTGCAAACAGCTCAGCTCAGACATCCTATTAAAAAAAGATTGGAAAGGATTGGAAAGAGCAAATCCAGTTGAATCTGCGACTTCCATTCCATTTGACGGCGTTTCTGGCCAAATGGTGGAAGCTACTGTAAATGTTGAAAGTGACTTATTTTTGGCTGAAAATTGTTGTTCAAAGGTATCCATTTTCAGTATTCAAATCTTTCCAGAAATATTCATGTATTGTTGTTCAACTTTCAGCAAAGAATTGAAGAATACGACTGAAAGCCACCAACAAACGTAGAGGTTGTGGGTACAACACAAAGGAAAAACTCATTCATAGAATACATGCAATTCCTTCGATAACAAATTCTTTAAGAAGTTCCCATTCTATCTGAAACACTACAACCAACTTATAAACTAACTACATGTATAAGGTAGGAGTATCAATGCAATAAAAATAATACGTACAGTGTAAATGTGAAATAATACTGTAGAAAATCTGTACTGGTTTTTCCCAAGGAATCAGTTTTCCTGATCCTGGTGAGCTGGAGTGATGAGTACATGAAAAATGCATTTGTATGTCTGTAAATGATGAACATTGCATATTATTTTAGTATTTCAGCAACAACTCCATTGAGGAGTCTTAACTAAGAAACTTGTTTTGTGGGATTTTGCTTTATGACGTAAACAGTAATGGTAGATTTATTTTGATAGTAACAAATAATTCATACCAGGAGTTCTTTTGTTCGTTTACATTCAAATGGAAGTGCTTGAGTGATGTAGACTAAAAGTGGAAGCTAAATAAATGCATTCTGACCAGTGTTCTCCTTTTTTCACATGCAAGCAACCGTAATAATATTTTTTATCGGAGAGACGGAGAATGTATGGTGAAACAAAGCAAAATAAAAATAATACCATTATATCCTTATTGTAGCTGGACCAAGTTTTAATCTTGCGTACCTATAAATATCATAAATGATGTTAATGATAAAATTCAAGAATATAGGGCCCCACTAGCGAACCAACGGTTAATAAATCACTCTCTCTCTCCTTATTTGTCGTTTTCTTACGCAATAATTTTTTTTACATACCCAGATGAGTTTTTAAATTGCCCAAGGCTTTAGCTTGAATATAATATAAACACAAACGTTTATTAGATTAGTTTATAGTGGAAAGACAATTTTCCAGGACTTTGGTTTGGTTTTCCTTTTCTGTTCATGACGCACGATCCAACAATCCATTTTATTCGTTATTTTATTTCACTGCTGCCCGTGCATGGGAACGTTTCTGCACAACTTTTGTGCAGACGTCCTCCGTTTATTATAGAATACACGCGTATCAATTGATTCCTTTATTTAAATATGTGGAGGTATCAGGAAAAAAGCGTGAATACAAATGTAGAAAAAGTTTACTTTCAGAACAAGAAATAAGGTAAATATGTTGAAAAACCAGCCAATGCATACGAAGATATTTAGTGCAGCATCATTGAAGTGTATTGCTTGGTGTAGATGCACTGCATTCTACTTTAAGTAAGCTCGTAAATGCAATTTTCATGCATATATGGTGGATACAGTTGGAAAACTTACGATATACAGACTTCATAAAAACTGCAGAAGCAATCATGTAAGCCGTGAACAAGTAAACCCCACGAGGCTCTGTTAATCTTCAGCACATCTAACAGGAGAAACTCGTTTTCCTAAATGTTTCCTACACAAAAGCTAAAAGTTTGTCCTGTGTGGTGAAAAGTTCGCAAATTAATCCGTTATAAAATGGCTCGATCCTTCATACATTTACCCACCATTAAGTGCTTAGTGAATAAACCACAGCTAAACAATTTATTTTTAAAATGGTAGTCGAGGAAAACATTTTTTCAGTACAAGTAATAATAATAGCCAACTAAATATCCATTTTGGAATGACAGTTATATCAAAATTATATTATATATCCTTTATTAAACGCTGTTATTTATATGAAAATTTTCGGCAACTTGCTTACCTGGTGAAAGTGCTAGAGAAAGTGTAAATCATTAATGAAGGTCGATATATATTGAAAACTATCATTATTTAGTTGTCAGCAAAGCCTACATGTGCCTCTCACAATACCCCTATAAACGAGAATGCTCACCTCCCAATCACGTACTGCTTTCCATATCCCATCACAATTGGTTTGCAGGATTTGCTAAACTTTTTCATTAGCTTGTTCATGCTCTCATTTGAGCATTTTATTTTCCTCCATGAACCCAACGTTTTCATGCCTTTACAGGAGATAAACCTGCCCAGCTCCAAAACACAGGTCCAAAACCCCATAAGCAACATCGTGCCGGAAAGGAGCTGCAGCTTTGAAAAGAGCTGAAGTTGAAACCAATATTTTATGATAACGAAGTTACCATAGACTGCGGAAACAATGAAACTAGCATTGCAAACCACAAGGAATATTCCGAAAACATTAAATACATTTCCTTGTAACACTTGAATGCTTCTATAAACCTGCATGACTTTTTCTGGCTCTCTTAAGCATTTATCCATTTTGTAATTTGTCGTCCTGGTCGCAATTCCGAATAAGTAGGGGTGCAATGCAGTAGCCGTACACAAGGGTACCTGATGCAACAGCGGCACACACAAGATGGATAACAAACAAAAGGTATCCATGAAACAAAACAAGAAGAAGAGGTATTGGAAATCGATAATATTTCAGAGGAATTAGGTCACCGAGGAAAACTACACCTCTTGGATCGTAAATTAGGACGAGTGTCATCAGAACAAAGGAGGTCATCATCTGAGAGAAGAAGAACTCAAGAAAGATAGCAAAATGGCGGGTTTCTTTACAATTATCTGGATCAGCGGCTTTCCCAAAGTTTTCTGAAAAAAAAACATTTAATATAAAAAAACAGGTTGAATGATAATCAAATATTTTGTTGAAATCCTTACCGTGCAAGTAATCTGTGAACTGTGCCAACCCATTTATCGCAATGCAGACGTCTTGAAGAAAAAAGCGACACATTGAAAAAGTATGGCGATCAGCAATCCAGCCAGCCAGCAAGTGTA
>LJIJ01006093.1:0-10230 GCA_001718145.1 Orchesella cincta
ATACATTTAGTTCCCATGTGAACTTCGTCCCCTCCAAGAAAACCTGGTCCATACATGTTCCTTACTTTTGTATTATTTTACACTCCAACTTCGATGGACAGGTTTGTTAAAACGTATTTGTTGTTCTGATTTATTTTTCTGTGTTGCGGTTACTGCTCTCAGGACCAAACGCAAAACAAGTTTCAACTGATATAATAACAATACTGCAGAATTGTATATTACATTCCAGACTTTCGCCGCATACCATGTTGGATTGGTGAATATTAACGCTAGAATAATGAAATGTCATAGGTATCACGTTTGGGAGTAAGGAAAATGACACTTAGTTGTCGATTTTTATTTTCGGAAGCGGTTTGAAATGATAGAATCTCTCTTTGTGCCTATAATACATATTTATACAATATTAAAATAATGCAAATTATCTTTGTCTTGGTTTTATATGGCACAGCTTTTATAACCAGCGTTTTTTCCGGAACTTCAGTTTAGTCATTGCCGGTTTGTCTCCCAACTACTCAATACTCTAACTTATCTGTGTAAAAATGAAAAGTCATGATTTGCTTGTGGTTGGAAATGACGCAATACAATACGAATTTCACACGAATGAAGCCTCCTTTTTACTTCAGTTCCAGTCTGGTTTTTAGCAGGGAAGTGTTGTTGCTCTGCAATTAAAGGAAGATCAGAAAACGTGTTAAGTAAAAACTATTGGTACATTAGACGTGAAGTACATTAAATTTTATTCAGTTTGGGTTGAAGGTGGCTGTACATAATGGATGGAAATGCTTTACAGCCATGGACTATGCTCCACCTTCTGTGGTAAATAACGGCAATTTGGTTCGTTTGATAAGAGCCGAAAATCAAGTGACTGATATCGCTATCACACTCAACGGGGTTCAGAAGCATGCTGCTAAAGAAATCGATACGAATAAAGACGTTGACATTCAACAAAGTAGGAGGCTGGTGAAGCAATATTGCTGACTGGGTATGTCTGTAATACGGAAAGGTTCTTTTTTAAATGTTAAGTTATTGATATTTTTATTAGCAAAATTTTTGGTGCTGTTTCATTGGTTAAATGTTTAAAATTTAAATTTTAGCATCCCATGGCTGTTTGAAATTGACTTAACACCTTCATTGAAGAGTACTACAACCGAGTATGTGGGGAAATCAAAAAACTCCATCCAGAATGTCATGTTGTTTTTGCTGCTGCTTCCCAGCTTCGTTGAGGTGGGCGAACCGTTTGTTAATGCAAGGTGACAGGAAGTACCTAATTTTACTTGTCGTCCACAAATTTGGATTTGGTTTTTGAAAAGAAAGGTATGAATGTTGTTGTTTAATCAAATCAAAAGTTCTTTGTATCCCAATTCGGTTTTGGTTCTTCTTTTTCAAGGATTTGCGTTTTGGATACTTTTTGTATTCCACAAAGAAACGAGAGAGTTGGTTGGATAAAATATAAAGCTTCCCTAGAAGACGGCGCTATTATAACTAACTGTGTTTCTGGATCTGTGTTCCTTGCTGAAAAAAATTCTCAGCTGCCAATGCCTGGTTTTCAGGTTACGTTTTACATAAAATTGAAAAACCAGTATTTTGCTATGGTCAGCTGAATTTTATAGGATAACTACCATTGTTGGCATTCCAGTTGCCAGTTAGCACCAAGCTTCAAAGGCATTCAAACAAGGGATATTACAACTTGGACTGAATTTTTTAATTTCAATTTTCATCATCAATCTGCACAATACTTCTAATCTTCCAATGCAGTCAGGACGTGAGTGCAAATGCAAATGAGCACGCATTACATATAGTTGAGTAATGATATTAATTTAGACTAATTCGACAAATTTTTAAACTAGGTTTTAACCAGACGGGGACGGGAGAAAAATACTCGAAATGGATGAATTATTTTTATGGTTTTTGGTTTGGTTTGCGTCTCATTACCGTGGATAATAATGGAAGGAATTAGACTCTTTTCATAGCTCCTTCCACAAATTTCAATGGGGAATTGCACTTAATTATAAACGTGTCTTTATTTAAATTATATATTTTGAATGAATAAATTACACGCGTAATACATATGTCCATGATTTGCTTGTAATGAATTATGATATTATTCATAGATGTTCTGTGGCCGATGAGATTACCCAAAATTTAAAAAAATGAGACGTTGCTGGAGGCCAGACCAGGATAAACATTAATCATTACGCAAGTTTCAGTTCTAGACGGTGCAAACGCTAAAACGATATCTTAATCTTTGTTCAGTCAACTTTGGCATATATAACTTAGTTTATGTAGTAGACATGTTTTTGGCTAAAGAGGTGGTATAATAACTTTATTTCTCGAGCTTTCGTCAACTAAGCGGTGACATTTTCAAGAGAATGCTCAACTTTGAAAAATTTGAGATAACATCAACGATAAAATTTGGAATAATATTTAAATCGATACAAGGTTAAATTAATTTTAGCAGGAACGGTAACCATTGTGAACTGATATCCAGACCGTCATTTCTGTTCATCATTTTCTTAGTCATCTTTGCCTTTCTGATGTAGAGTCCTTCTTTGAATTTCCTTTGGAAATGTCGTGGCTCTTTATTGATGATGGCGATGGAGCCAATTTGTATTGAGTGACCAGGGTTGTTGAATTCATGCTCAGCAAGAGGAGATTGAACTATTCTTCCATTTTTGATGTCTCCTTCATGTTCTTTTTGACGTACTTGTAAATCTCGTTTGGTTTCTCCAACATACTCTGATCCACAATTGCATGAGAGAGCGTAAATTCCTGAATTTATCCGTTTTCGTTTGTCTTTATGGTTTGAGACAAATAGTGAAAGTTTTTGACCAGAGTAATAGCCTAGGTTTCTCTCCAAGTCACTCAGCAATTACTTAAAAAACTAATATTTCGTGTTTTTCATATAAATGCATCAAGATTATTACAATTTACTTGATAACCTGTTTTTACATGTTAAGTATGTTATCTGTCTCAATTAAACTATAATTTAGCTCGTTTAGGTCGGTGGTCAAAATTGAACTGATCTACTACACTGTGCTGATAGTTCAAAAGAGCCTGCCTTAATATTTATTTAATTGGAGTTGCACCGCTCATAACCACTTGGTTCCAACGGCATTATGATCCAAAACGGTTGGTTCGGGCCCTATATAAAGGAAAAAAATTTAAGACGAGTGCAAACTAACTGAGACGCCAAAATGTTTGGAAACCATATGTATTTGGTAGTTTTCGAATAAAATTGCTAACAATTTGTTGCCGAAAATTTTTGTTGATTTTTTTCCTAGTGCATTTCGATGTTGTCGACAGTATCCAAATCTAAAAAACCCGAATTTCATTGACAAAAATTATCATATTAAAATAGAGTTTTTGGCGCAACATTCACTGTTCCTTGAGCTCTGCGTGCGGTGTAACTCCCTCCCCGTGTACTTACACTTACGAGATTCAGTACGAAGTGCTTGGGGGCTGCCCGTCCCCAAAACTGCTAGATCGGCGTCTACCTTATCAATGAACTTGACAGCGCTTTGATAGTCTGTGCGCCAACCATGACGACTAGGAGCGACGGCGACAGAAGGAGGAAGGCGCTGTCGTGTACAAATGCTCGAGAGTGTCTCTAGCAGGAATCGACCGCCCATTGTGTACCTTCAAACCCAACAAAAAACTCGTTTGCACTAAGTTTTTCATTCCCTGTCTATCAACAAGTATTTGAGGACGGTTATCTTACCATTTTACTAGCAATGGAGCTCCAGATCCCATCCTGAAGTTGGCTTTTGGGTCCTAGTCCTTCATTCTCCCGGCCATCTCCCAAACCTTCCTTGATAATTTGTTGAAACTGAAACAAAAACAACGACAAAACTCCATAAATTCCTCCTCATTCATAATCCCCACTTATCAACCGGTGATAACCCCAAAAACACTGAAAAACTTGTGTAAACCCCTCGCTTCCGGACTTGATATTATTTCAGCCATTCACTCATGGAGATTATTATCCGCCTCACAGTTGATGAAATCCACATTCTTGAGCAGGTTCTGGTCCAGATACTTCAACTTCCTCATCTTCTTATCAACTGGTGATAACCCACTCAATCAAAATCAACAGTAACTCACCTCAAGTTCAAGATAAACAATAATAGCATATGATTTTCCTATACCTTCTGCTCTGCTCAGCACACTTGATTTCATTATGCACACCTTTTCCTAACAGCCTGTTTGGACCTCGCGCATCATGTCCTTTTCGCCCCAATTTTCTATGCCCAGCGCGTTTCACAGCCTGTGGGAACAAAGAAAGTGTGAGCGTGTTCATGCAAGTAGCCCTCGGGCATAACAACGAAAGCCAAGAAGTATTTTATGATCTTGCTTACACCTCCGCCGCACCAAAAATTACTGCGTGGAGCTAATTAGCACGGGATTTACAACATCATAATTAATTGTTCCATCATTAAAACATCATCATCATCATTAAAAGGTGCATGAGGTGATGCTCTGGGCGGTTCAGGAGGGCGCAGCCGATTTTAAATGATTTTTTCATGGGGACAATTTGCTGAATTTCCTCAGCATCTTTCCACCGGCTTGGCGGAGATCAACGGAGGAGAGTGGCTGTGGTCACGAATTTTCATGACGAGTCTGAGGAAGGGTCCGACATACGAGCGGAAAAAAGGTCGACCCTTGTCAGTAAATAGGGGGAGTCAATGCAGAGCCCAAGCCTTAATTTCTGGGAAGGTGTTTTCTTGCGAAAAAAACGACGCTGTTTCTGAGGTGAAGCCTGCTACGCGGATTGGGGTTTGCGACACATGACGTTTGCAGCGGCGCAACAAATGACGGGGGAGGAGGAGATGAGCTTGAGTTCTTCAACCCTGTTCCAAGATTTGAACGCAGTTGATTGACCCCAAGTTTTACTACTAATAAGTGTTGGTGATGAACAATCTCAAACCATTATGATAATCGATGATGAATATCATTGTTATTTAGCGTAAAATTTTTAGATTTCTGTTTTCCCCCTCATAACAACTTCCCTTGGATTGAGCCAGCCTCCTTCCTTAAGAACCTTCTTAATGATGCTATCGCAAGGGAGGTTTATCCAGAGGCTATCCGCACCTACGTCCGGCCTGTCGCATGTCTTGGCACGTCCGGCTGTCGCATGGTCTATGGGCCAACGTCGGCCTTTTTTAGTGCCGCCGCTTTAGGTTTTGTAAAGTGGCGAAGTTTTTTTAGTACAAAAGGAATTTTAAGACAAAAAATCGATTTATGTGAACAGGCAAAATTCTGAACTTTTTCAAGAAATTTGCAAAAAACTTACAAAAGTGTACGTAAACAATTCAAAATCAAGCCCCAACCTTTCCTATACTGATTGATACTTTTTACATTCTAACAGCGGGCCGTCACGCTGACGCGCGCAAAAAGTTTATTTAAATTCGGGTTTTTGTATAGATTTTATTGTAATTCAATAAATTGCCTTTCTCATTTCGGGCAGTGGTACGGCACCTATTTTTCCAGGCTGCGGTACGGCTGTCAGTCATGCGACACCCTTGCTACACTGTAGGATAGCCCTGGGTTTATCATTGTGTGTCCACATGTGTGTTCATGTGAATTCCAGAATACTGGAGTTCTCCGAATGTTTTCTGATAATTTTGTATCTTAGTTGTAAGGACACTTGCGGTGTCAAAAATAGTATAAAAGCAATGAGTTCTGAATAAAGAAGTACAGTTGAATATTTTTACCGAAACCTCCAACATGGTAGCAGAGGGTAGTTGGGGAAATTTCAGTCAACATTGTTTTACAACGTAGGCTGTTATTAGAATATTGATTTCAAGTTGCCCCATTGGGTTGACTTTCATTATTCAAGTAAAAGTTCAAGTCTGTGTGCAAATCAGTTAAGAACTGACCTGGCAGGGCTTGACAAAGTCCTATTAATGGGCAGTAAGATTCTGATTGCAGAAAAGTTTCTTTCAGTCTGAATTCTGAAAAAGTGATTACATTGAGTTCAAGTCTTCATGTATTAATAATAAAATAAAATAAAATAAAAACTCTAGAAAAGATCAAGTTTCAACATTGGGTGCAATAGGATCTTTAAAGTGATTGTTCACGGGAAAATATTAAATTTTGATGTGAACATGAAGTTTTCACAGCAGAACGAGTGACGACAAAATCAGGTTAATCTCTGTCATCCATCGCTGATCGTGAAGATGGTGATTGATATCAAGCACGTTGTTAAACTCGACGAAACAAACTATGAAAGGTGGAAGTTACAGATCACCTTAGTGCTTCGAGCCGCAGATCTGTGGGAAGTAGTGAAAGGTGACTGGACCTGCCCTGCAGAGGGGGAAGAAGTAGAGGAAGACAGAAACAGGTGGTCTTGGTATAGAGCCGATGCTAAAGCCCAAGCCGTGATAGCGCCAACACTTGATAAATATCAAACAAATCATGTGTTTGGATTGACTACTTCGAAACAAATCTTTGATAGCTTAAAGGAGGTCAATGCAGATAGCAGCCTCTTAAACAAGCAACATATATTATCTGCATTCCTCAATTATAAGCTTACCCCAGGTGTGTCAATTGTAACGGCATATCTGGAGGTAGAGCAATTGGCCAGAAGTTTGAAAGAAATGAGCGTGCCTTTGCATGATGATGCTGTCATCACCAAGATCGTATCAGCTCTCCCCGACGAGAAATAATTGGCGTTTAAAAAATCGTGGGATAGCGTTCCACAAGATGGCCAAACAATGGTAATGCTTTTAAGCTGACTTCGGAAGGAGGAATTGGAAAATAAGCACAATGCAAAGCAAGAAGAATCAAACAAGCCTGCTGTTGCATTTTCCACTGGTTCAAAGCCAAAGCAAAATAATGGAAAGAATGAGAGCATCGAAGAAAAGAAGGAGAGAACCACATGCAATAATTGTGGCAAGATAGGCCATTGTTCGAGAGAATGCAGATCCAAGAAAAAGGATGATGCGAAAAAGTCCCAGCAAAAGTCCAACAATGGCTGTGACAAGAAAGACAAAACAGGTTCACCATTCGGTGCATTCATGGTTAACACTGGTGAGAAGGACACCGGATGTGATACCTGGATTAGTGATTCTGGTGCTACTCAGCACATCACAGGGCGAAAAGATTGGATGATTGAGTTTAATCCAACAGAATCTCCAATCTTCGTTTCACTTACTGATAATCATCAGGCAAAAGTGGTTGGAATTGGCAAAGTGAAAATAGAAGCTTTCATGCAAGGAAAATGGGTTGTAAGTACAATAAGCAATGTTATTTACATACCCGGGGCAATAAACTTGTTCTCAGAAGGTGTAATGGCTGTGAAAGGCTACACTATTGTGCGAAAGGGAGCAGAAACCCTTTATTATCATCCTGATGGTTCACAAGGACCAGAAGCCTACCTTCAAAAGGGTATGTACGTTATGAAGTTGCGTGTTGCAAAAGCTTACGCTTTAATGAGCAAGCGTAATAAAGTGAAATTGTCGCACAACCGGTTAGCTCACATAAATCCGCAATACATTAAAAACACTATAAGCAAAAAGGCTGCAGCTGGCATTGATATTGATGATTTTGGCAATGAAGATTTGTCGCATGAGGACTTGTGCTCTTCTTGTGATGATTGTAATTTGGGTAAGGAAACAAGGCTCCCTTTCCCGACTAATAAAAACAAAAAGGTTGCTGTTCGTGGTGAGAAGTGTCATGGTAATCTTTCTGGGAAAATGCCTACTAAGTCATTGGGCGGATCTGATTACTTTTTGTTATTGAAAGACGATGCAACTGGTTTCCGTAAGGTTTACTTTCTAAAGCATAAAAGTGAAACTGTGAGCTGCATAAAAGAATATGTTGCCTTCATTGAGACGCAAACAGGCAATAAAGTGAAGTGTTTTATGTCTGATAACGGGACAAAGTTTGTGAATGAGACCCTTGCTACCTATTTCGAAGGACAAGGAATCATTCATGAAACAAGTGCTCCGTACTGCCCTGAGAGCAATGGAAGGATCGAGAGAGGAATGAGATATCTCAAAGATACAGCCAGAACCATGATGCTTTCCAAGAAAGTCCCAGAATATTTATGGGCCGAGGCGATTGAAACAACAGTGTGCATTCATAACAGAGTTTTGGATAAGCAGAGTTCTGAGAAGACCGCGTTCGAGCAAATCCTTGGGAAACAACCCAACTTGAGCAACATCAAAGTGTTTGGTTGTAAAGCATTCGCCCAAGTTCCGAAAGAAACCAGAAAAGTCTGGGAAGCCAAGTCTAAAAGGTATATTTTTGTTGGGTACCACTCCACATCCAGAAAATATCGCTTGTTTGATGAGGAACAAAGAACAATAATTGTTGCTCGAAATGTGAGATTTGTGGAAGATATTGAGGAACTTGTGCAATTGAGCGTTGAAGTGGAAAATAGTGAAACTGGTTCAGGGTTAGTTCCAGTAACCCCTAATAAAATTAAGCTTGACGATACGGATGAGATTATTGACCGTGGTGATCACGATAATATTGATGATCCGGAAAATGGCGATACAAGTTTTGAGAATGCTCCATCCTTGAGTGAAACAAGGCAAAATGGATCCAGAACTGATCCCAAACCGGATGGGATAGTCGTAAATATCACAACCCCTGACGGAAACTATCAAGCCCGAATCCCTACCAACCAAACGACGACCATAAAATTGCCATCCAGAATCCCTTCAGCACAAAGAAATTTGAGGGATAGAGCTAGCATTAGACCGCCCTCGCGTTATCAAGCAAACCTTGTGTTTGCTGATATTAAAGAGCCCAACAGCTACAATGAAGCCGTAAGCTCCCCGGATGCTGATAAATGGGTCAAAGCTATGAAGGAAGAAATCAAAGTCATGAAGCCAATAAAACTTGGGACCTAGTTCAGAGACCTCCCAAGGCTAAAGTACTCGACAGTCGTTGGGTTTTCAAAGTTAAGAGAAACCCTGATGGAAGTGTAGGACGATATAAAGCTCGGCTGGTTGTTAAAGGCTATCGCCAGAAGCAAGGTGTCGATTACACTGAAACGTTCACGTCAGTGTGCAGATACGAATCAGTTCGCGTTATGCTTTCAATTGCAGCAGCGTTTAATTACAACGTGAAACAATTTGACGTAGAGATAGCTTTTCTCTACGGCCGTGTTAAGGAGACTATCTGCATGAGCTTCCCTGATGGTTACGCGAAGAAATCAATCTGCATCAAAACCATGATTTGCAAACTCAACAAAACATTTACGGACTAAAGCAGGCTTCGCGTTGCCTTAATGAAAAGTTTACAGCCATGCTTGCAAAGTTTGACGTAAAACAGTGTTGGAGTGAACCGTGCGTGTTTATTGGCAACGTAAATGGAATCAAAGTGTGTCTGATTCTGTATGGTGATGACGGCTTGCTAATGTGCCATGACAAGGATGTCATTGATACCATCCTTAATTACATCAGAAGTGAGTTCAAAATCAAAACTTCTGATGCAACAGTGTTTGTTGGATTTGAAATACAAAAGACTGAAACTGGGGGTATTATTTTGGCCTAGGAGGGATTTGTAAAAGCAATGTTGGAAAAATTCAACGTGAGTGAGTGCAAACCGTTATCTGTTCCAATGCAGCAAAATTTGGACATCATTCCGCAGCTGAATCTGACATCCGTTACCCATACCGACAACTCATTGGATCGCTACGTTTCCTTGCTCGTACCACACGACCCGATATAGCTTTTGCAGTGTCAAAGTTATGCCAATTTGTTTCCTGTTTTGATGAAACCCATTGGAAACTAGGCAAGAGTTTGCTGCGATATTTGGCACGCACTCCAGATCTCGGAATCATCTATAATCCATCCAATGCTATCAAACTTGGGGTATTCTGATGCGGATTGGGCTGGTGACCGCCTGGACCGGAGATCAACAACTGGCTATGCATTTTTCATAAATGACTCACTGATTTGTTTGACAGTCAGAAACAGTCAGTGACAGCAATGTCATCTTGCGAATCTGAATACATGGCCGTATCAGAAGCAGCGAAGCAAGCAATGTGGTTGCGTTTACTTCTTCAAAGAGCTTGGGTTTCCCCAAGAAGAGCCAACAAATATCTGGTTGATAACCAGAGTGCCATAAGATTGGTTAAAAATCCTGAATTTCACAAACGTACAAAGCACATTGATGTACGTTTTCATTACGTGCGTGAACTTGCTGAAAACAGCGAAGTGAAGATAAATTATGTACAATCAAGTGATCAGTTATCTGATATCCTCACCAAGCTGCTACTTA
>LJIJ01006094.1:0-10229 GCA_001718145.1 Orchesella cincta
CGACTAAAAATGGCAAAAAATGGCTAAAATGGGTAAATATGACCATTTGAGTGTCAAACAATGTTGTTAGGCAAAAACAATGTGATTTAGCAAAAACAACTATCAAAAGCGCCATATTTAATGGTTTTAGCTTCTAAACATAGCCAATAATGGCTAAAAATGGGTAAATTGGGCCATTTGAGTGTCAAAAAATGATGTATGGGCCAAAATAATGCGATAAAGCAACAGAAAACCGTAAAAACGACATATATCTTGCTTTTAGCTTCTAAAAATGATCACTAATGTCTTAAAATTGCTAAATATGATAAAATGGCCGTTCGAGTGTCAGAAAATGATTTTTAGGTTATTTGAATGCAATTAAGCAACAAAAAAATTAAATACGCCATTGTTCATTGTTTCAGCTTGCCAATAATGGCTAAAAATGGGTAAATTGGGCCATTTGAGTGTCAAAATATGATGTATAGGCCAAAATAATGCGATTAAATAGCAGAAAACCATTAAAAACGCCATCTTTCCTGGATTAGCTTCTACAAATGTCTAAAAATGGCCAAATATGGCCATTCGAGTGTCAAAAATTGATTTTTAGGCTAAACTAATGCAATTTAGCAAAAGAAAACCATCAAAAACGCAATTTTTTATGGTTTTAGCTTCGTCACATGGCTAATAATGCCTTAAAATTGCTAAAAATGGAGAGAAATTGTCATTTGAGTGTTAAAAAATGATATATGGGCCAAAATAATGCAACTTAGCAACAATAAAACCATCAAAAACGCTATGTTTAATGGTGTAGCTTCTACAGGTGACTAAGAATGGCTGAAAATGGCTCAAAACGGAAAAATATGGCCATTCGAGTGTAAAAATTTGATTTCTAGGCTTAAAATTGCAATTTAGCAAAAGGAAACCATCAGAAACGCCATATTTCATGGTTTTAGCATCTAGAATAGACTAAAAATGGCTCAAAATGAAGAAAAGTGGCCATTTTTGTGTCACAAAATGATTTATGGGCCAAAATAATGCAACTAAGCAACAGAAAACCATCAAAAACGCCATGTTTTATGGTTTTAGCTTGAAAAACGACTGAAAAGGCAACAAATGGCTAAAAATGGGTAAATATGACCATTCGAGTGTCAAACAATGTTGTTAGGCAAATGTGATTTAGCAAAAAAACCAACTGAAACGCCATATTTCATGGTTTTAGCTTCTAGAAATGACTAAAAATCGCTAAAAATGAAGAAAAATGGCCTTTCAAGTGTCAAAAAATGATTTATGAGCCAAATTAATGCGACTAAGCAACAGAAAACCATCAAAAACGACATATGTCATGCTTTTAGCTTCACAAAATGGTAAATAATGTTTTAATTTGCTAAAAATGGAAAATTGGTCATTCAAGTGTCGGAAAATGATTTATGGGCCAAAATAATGGGATTTAGCAACAGAAAACCATCAAAAACGCCAAATTTCAATGTTCAGCTTTTAAATATGACTAACAATGGCTAAAAATGCGGCAATATGGCCATTCGTGTGTAAAAAAGTTAATTTTGGGCCACAGTAATGTGTATAGGCAACCGAAAACCACCAAAATCGACATATATCATGGTTTATCTTCTAAAACAGGGAAAATGGCGAAAAATATAAAATATGGCCATTCAAGTGTCCAAAAATGACTTTTAGGCCAAAATAGTGCGATTTAGCAACAGAAAACAATCAAAAACACCATATTTCATGGTTTTAATTTGTAAAAATGGCTAATAATGGCTTAAATTTTTCTAAAAATGGAGTAAAATGCCCATTCGAGGGTCAAACAATGTTTTTAGGCCACATTAACGCAATTTTGAAACAGAAAACCATCAAAAAACGCCATATTTCATGGTTTTAGCTTCTAAATATGGCCAATATTGGCTAAAAATGGGTAAATTGGACCATTAGAGTGTCAAAAATTGATTTTAGGCTAAATAAATGCAATTTAGCTTCAGAAAACCATCAAAAACGTGATATTTAAAGGGTTTATCTTCTTAAACTGCCAATAATGGCTAAAAATGGTTTAAAGTGGTATGTAGTTGTAATACTGTAAAAATCGTTGACTCCGATCTTGTGTTTTTATTAATACGAAGCGACACTTCATTTCAATTTTAGTTAAAAGCACATGGAATGTTCAAAATACTTCAAACCTCGTGCGTTTTTTAAAAACGTAATTCAGCTAGGGGTTTCTGCATTGGAATTTAAGATAATAGGTCTGTAGTTGTAATACTGTCGAAATCCTTGACTCCGATCTTGTGTTTTTATTAATACAAAGCGACGTTTCCTTTTAATTTTAGTTAAAAGCACATGGCATGTTCCCAATACTTCAAATCTCGTGCGTTTTTAAAACTTAATTTAGCTGAGGTTTTTAGCATTGATATTTGAGATAACAGGTCTGTAGTTTTAATACTGTAAAAATTCTTGACTCCGATCTTGTGTTTATAATTACGATGCGACGGTTTATTTCAGTTTTAGTTAAAAGTGACTGGCATCATCCTCGTATTTCAAACCTCGTGCGTTTTTAAAAAACGTAGTTTAGCTTGGTTTTTCTGCATTGGAATTTAAGACAACAGTAAATTAAATACTGTCAAAATCCTTGACTCCGATCTAGTGTTTTTATTATTACAAAGCGACATTTCATATTTTAGTAAAAAATGGCATGGCATGTTCCAAATACTTTAAAACCTGTGAATTGTTTTCAAAAAAATTAATGTTTTGAATAAATTAAAAACAAAACGTCACTCAACTAAAGTTTTTTGCATTGGAATTTAAGATCACAGGTCTGTAGTTGTTATACTGTACAAATCGTTGACTCCGATCTTTGGGGTTTTGGCAACTGTGTTTGAGTGATTTAAACATTTAAAAGTAAGGGGGCTTAATTCAATCCCGCGTAGTTTTTGTCATGGATACGCTAGAAAGCCAATTTTTGCATAAAAAAGAGCATGCCAGGTACTACAAGTACATGTGGTTTGGTGTTCCTGCGACAATCCAAACTGACATTAGGGGCGAAAAACGGATTACTACCTAATTCCCAGCTATCTTTGGTATAAGATTTTCGGGTAAGAAACGCTCAAAAAGGACTTTTTATGTTTTTAAATAGGTAAAGTGTGTTACCAGAGAGCTCTGCAACTGTGTTTGAGTGGTTTGAATTTTCAATTTAAAAGTTAGGGGCTTAATTCAATCCCGCGCGTAGTTTTTGTCATGGATACGCTAGAAAGCCAATTTTTGCATAAAAAAAGAGCATGCCAGGTACTACAAGTACATGTGGTTTGGTGTTCCTGCGACAATCCAAACTGACATTAGGGGGAAAAACGGATTACTACCTAATTCCCAGCTATCTTTGGTATAAGATTTTCGGGTAAGAAACGCTCAAAATGGACTTTTTACGTTTTTAAATAGCTAAAGTGTGTTACCGAGAGCTCTGCAACTGTGTTTGAGTGGTTTGAATTTTCAATTTAAAAGTTAGGGGGCTTAATTCAATCCCGCGTAGTTTTTCATGGATACGCTAGAAAGCCAATTTTTGCATAAAAAAAGAGCATGCCAGGTACTACAAGTACATGTGGTTTGGTGTTCCTGCGACAATCCAAACTGACATTAGGGCGAAAAACGGATTACTACCTAATTCCCAGCTATCTTGGTATAAGATTTTCGGGTAAGAAACGCTCAAAATGGACTTTTTATGTTTTTAAATAGGTAAAGTGTGTTACCAGAGAGCTCTGCAACTGTGTTTGAGTGGTTTGAATTTTCAATTTAAAAGTTAGGGGCTTAATTCAATCCGCGTAGTTTTTGTCATGGATACGCTAGAAAGCCAATTTTTGCATAGAAAAAAGAGCATGCCAGGTACTACATGTGGTTTGGTGTTCCTGCGACAATCCAAACTGACATTAGGGGTGAAAAACGGATTACTACCTAATTCCCAGCTATCTTTGGTATAAGATTTTCGGGTAAGAAACGCTCAAAATGGACTTTTTATGTTTTTAAATAGGTAAAGTGTGATCGGAGAGCTCTGCAACTGTGTTTGAGTGGTTTGAATTTTCAATTTAAAAGTTAGGGGGCTTAATTCAATCCCGCGTAGTTTTTGTCATGGATACGCTAGAAAGCCAATTTTTGCATAGAAAAAAAGAGCATGCCAGGTACTACAAGTACATGTGGTTTGGTGTTCCTGCGACAATCCAAACTGACATTAGGGGAAAAACGGATTACTACCTAATTCCCAGCTATCTTTGGTATAAGAGATTTTCGGGTAAGAAACGCTCAAAATGGACTTTTTACGTTTTTAAATAGCTAAAGTGTGTTACCATCGAGCTCTGCAACTGTGTTTGAGAAGTTTAAATTTTCAATTTAAAAGTAAGAGGGCTTAATTCAATCCCGCGTAGTTTTTGTCATGGATACGCTAGAAAGCCAATTTTGCATAAAAAAGAGCATGCCAGGTACTACAAGTACATGTGGTTTGGTGTTCCTGCGACAATCCAAACTGACATTAGGGGCGAAAAAATTACCTAATTCCCAGCTTTTTGGTATAAGATTTTCGGGTAAGAAACGCTCAAAATGGACTTTTTACGTTTTTAAATAGCTAAAGTGTGTTACCAGAGAGCTCTGCAACTGTGTTTGAGAAGTTTGAATTTTCAATTTAAAAGTTAGGGGCTTAATTCAATCCCGCGTAGTTTTTGTCATGGATACGCTAGAAAGCCAATTTTTGCATAAAAAGAGCATGCCAGGTACTACAAGTACATGTGGTTTGGTGTTCCTGCGACAATCCAAACTGACATTAGGGGAAAAACGGATTACTACCTAATTCCCAGCTATCTTTGGTATAAGATTTTCGGGTAAGAAACGCTCAAAATGGACTTTTTATGTTTTTAAATAGGTAAAGTGTGTTACCAGAGAGCTCTGCAACTGTGTTTGAGTGGTTTGAATTTTCAATTTAAAAGTTAGGGGCTTAATTCAATCCCGCGTAGTTTTTGTCATGGATACGCTAGAAAAGCCAATTTTGCATAAAAAAGAGCATGCCAGGTACTACAGTACATGTGGTTTGGTGTTCCTGCGACAATCCAAACTGACATTAGGGGAAAAACGGATTACTACCTAATTCCCAGCTATCTTTGGTATAAGATTTTCGGGTAAGAAACGCTCAAAATGGACTTTTTATTTTTAAATAGGTAAAGTGTGTTACCAGAGAGCTCTGCAACTGTGTTTGAGTGGTTTGAATTTTCAATTTAAAAGTTGGGGGCTTAATTCAATCCGCGTAGTTTTTGTCATGGATACGCTAGAAAGCCAATTTTTTGCATAAAAAAGAGCATGCCAGGTACTACTAAGTACATGTGGTTTGGTGTTCCTGCGACAATCCAAACTGACATTAGGGGTGAAAAACGGATTACTACCTAATTCCCAGCGATCTTTGGTATAAGATTTTCGGGTAAGAAACGCTCAAAATGGACTTTTTACGTTTTAAAATAGCTGAAGTGTGTTACCAGAGACTCTGCAACTGTGTTTGGTGTTTTGAATTTTCAATTTAAAAGTTAGGGGCTTAATTCAATCCCGCGTAGTTTTTGTCATGGATACGCTAGAAAGCCAATTTTTCATAGAAAAAGCATGCCAGGTACTACAGTACATGTGGTTTGGTGTTCCTGCGACAATCCAAACTGACATTAGGGCGAAAAACGGATTACTACCTAATTCCCAGCTATCTTTGGTATAAGATTTTCGGGTAAGAAACGCTCAAAAGGACTTTTTTTTAAATAGGTAAGTGTGTTACCAGAGACCTCTGCAACTGTGTTTGAGTGGTTTGAATTTTCAATATAAAAGTTAGGGGGCTTAATTCAATCCCGCGTAGTTTTTGTCATGGATACGCTAGAAAGCCAATTTTTGCATAGAAAGAAAGAGCATGCCAGGTACTACTAGTACATGTGGTTTGGTGTTCCTGCGACAATCCAAACTGACATTAGGGGTGAAAAACGGATTACTACCTAATTCCCAGCTATCTTTGGTATAAGATTTTCGGGTAAGAAACGCTCAAAATGGACTTTTTACGTTTTTAAATAGCTAAAGTGTGTTACCAGAGCTCTGCAACTGTGTTTGAGTGTTTTGAAATTTCAATTTAAAAGTAAGGGGCTTAATTCAATCCCGCGTAGTTTTTGTCATGGATACGCTAGAAAGCCAATTTTTGCATAGAAAGAAAGAGCATGCCAGGTACTACAAGTACATGTGGTTTGGTGTTCCTGCGACAATCCAAACTGACATTAGGGGCGAAAAACGGATTACTACCTAATTCCCAGCTATCTTTGGTATAAGATTTTCGGGTAAGAAACGCTCAAAATGGACTTTTTACGTTTTTAAATAGCTAAAGTGTGTTACCAGAGCTCTGCAACTGTGTTTGAGTGGTTTGAATTTTCAATTTAAAAGTTAGGGGCTTAATCCCGCGTTTTCGCATAGTTTTTGTCCAGGAACAAAACACATGTTCCCTAGGCATGCTTCTTTATCAAAAATTGGCTTTCTAGCGTATCCATGACAAAAACTACGCGGGATTGAATTAAGCCCCTAACTTTTAAATTGAAAATTCAAACCACTCAAACACAGTTGCAGAGGTCCTGGTAACACACTTTACCTATTTAAAACATAAAAGTCCATTTTGAGCGTTTCTTACCCGAAAATCTTATACCAAAGATAGCTGGGAATTAGGTAGTAATCCGTTTTTCGCCCCTAATGTCAGTTTGGATTGTCGCAGGAACACCAAACCACATGTACTTGTAGTACCTGGCATGTTCTTTTATGCAAAAATTGGCTTTCTAGCGATCCATGACAAAAACTACGCGGGATTGAATTAAGCCCTTAACTTTTAAATTGAAAATTCAAACTACTCAAACACAGTTGCAGAGCTCGGGTCACACTTTACCTATTTAAAAATGTATAAAGTCCATTTTGAGCGTTTCTTACCCGAAAATCTTATACAAAGATAGCTGGGAATTAGGTAGTAATCCGTTTTTCCCCTAATGTCAGTTTGGATTGTCGCAGGAACACCAAACCACATGTACTTGTAGTACCTGGCATGCTCTTTCTTTCTATGCAAAAATTGGCTTTCTAGCGTATCCATGACAAAAACTACGCGGGATTGAATTAAGCCCCCCAACTTTTAAATTGAAAATTCAAACTACTCAAACACAGTTGCAGAGCTCTCTGGTAACACAGTTAACCTATTTAAAGACGTAAAAAGTCCATTTTGAGCGTTTCTTACCCGAAAATCTTATACCAAAGATAGCTGGAATTAGGTAGTAATCCGTTTTTCGCCCCTAATGTCAGTTTGGATTGTCGCAGGAACACCAAACCACATGTACTTGTAGTACCTGGCATGCTTTTTTTATGCAACAAATTGGCTTTCTAGCGTATCCATGACAAAAACTACGCGGGATTGAATTAAGCCCCTAACTTTTAAATTGAAATTCAAACCACTCAAACACAGTTGCAGAGCTCTCTGGTAACACAGTTTACCTATTTAAAGACGTAAAAAGTCCATTTTGAGCGTTTCTTACCCGAAAATCTTATACCAAAGATAGCTGGGAATTAGGTAGTAATCCGTTTTTCGCCCCTAATGTCAGTTTGGATTGTCGCAGGAACACCAAACCACATGTACTAGTAGTACCTGGCATGCTTTTTTATGCAAAAATTGGCTTCTAGCGTATCCATGACAAAAACTACGCGGGATTGAATTAAGCCCCCCAACTTTTAAATTGAAAATTCAAACTACTCAAACACAGTTGCAGAGCTCTCCGGTCACACTTTACCTATTTAAAAATGTATAAAGTCCTTTTTGAGCGTTTCTTACCCGAAAATCTTATACCAAAGATAGCTGGGAATTAGGTAGTAATCCGTTTTTCGCCCCTAATGTCAGTTTGGATTGTCGCAGGAACACCAAACCACATGTACTGGTAGTTCCTGGCATATTCGTTCTTTCTATGCAAAAATTGGCTTTCTAGCGTATCCATGACAAAAACTACGCGGGATTGAATTAAGCCCCCTAACTTTTAAATTGAAAATTCAAACCACTCAAGCATAGTTGCAGAGCTCTCTGGTAACACAGTTAACCTATTTAAAGACGTAAAAAGTCCATTTTGAGCGTTTCTTACCCGAAAATCTTATACCAAAGATAGCTGGGAATTAGGTAGTAATCCGTTTTTCGCCCCTAATGTCAGTTTGGATTGTCGCAGGAACACCAAACCACATGTACTTGTAGTACCTGGCATGATGTTTCTTTCTATGGAAAATTTGGCTTTCTAGCGTATCCATGACAAAAACTACGCGGGATTGAATTAAGCCCTCTTACTTTTAAATTGAAAATTCAAACTTCTCAAACACAGTTGCAGAGCTCGCTGGTAACACACTTTAGCTATTTAAAAACGTAAAAAGTCCATTTTGAGCGTTTCTTACCCGAAAATCTTATACAAAAAATAGCTGGGAATTAGGTAGTAATCCGTTTTTCACCCCTAATGTCAGTTTGGATTGTCGCAGGAACACCAAACCACATGTACTAGTACCTGGCATGCTCTTTTTTATGCAAAAATTGGCTCTCTAGCGTATCATGACAAAAACTACGCGGGATTGAATTAAGCCCCCTAACTTTTAAATTGAAAATTCAAACTACTCAAACACAGTTGCAGAGCTCTCCGGTCACACTTTACCTATTTAAAAATGTATAAAGTCCATTTTTGAGCGTTTCTTACCGAAAATCTTATACCAAAGATAGCTGGAATTAGGTATAATCCGTTTTCGCCCCTAATGTCAGTTTGGATTGTCGCAGGAACACCAAACCACATGTACTTGTAGTACCTGGCATGATGTTTCTTTCTATGGAAAATTTGGCTTTCTAGCGATTCCATGACAAAAACTACGCGGGATTGAATTAAGCCCTCTTACTTTTAAATTGAAAATTCAAACCACTCAAACACAGTTGCAGAGCTCTCTGGTAACACACTTACTATTTAAAACGTAAAAAGTCCATTTTGAGCGTTTCTTACCCGAAAATTTATACCAAAGATAGCTGGGAATTAGGTAGTAATCCGTTTTTCGCCTAATGTCAGTTTGGATTGTCGCAGGAACACCAAACCACATGTACTAGTAGTACCTGGCATGCTCTTTTTTATGCAAAAATTGGCTCTCTAGCGTATCCATGACAAAAACTACGCGGGATTGAATTAAGCCCCCCAACTTTTAAATTGAAAATTCAAACTACTCAAACACAGTTGCAGAGCTCTCCGGTCACACTTTACCTATTTAAAAACGTATAAAGTCCTTTTTGAGCGTTTCTTACCCGAAAATCTTATACCAAAGATAGCTGGGAATTAGGTAGTAATCCGTTTTTCGCCCCTAATGTCAGTTTGGATTGTCGCAGGAACACCAAACCACATGTACTGGTAGTTCCTGGCATATTCTTTCTTTCTATGCAAAAATTGGCTTTCTAGCGTATCCATGACAAAAACTACGCGGGATTGAATTAAGCCCCCTAACTTTTAAATTGAAAATTCAAACCACTCAAGCATAGTTGCAGAGCTCTCTGGTAACACACTTTACTATTTAAAACGTAAAAGTCCATTTTGAGCGTTTCTTACCCGAAAATCTTATACAAAGATAGCTGGGAATTAGGTAGTAATCCGTTTTTCGCCCCTAATGTCAGTTTGGATTGTCGCAGGAACACCAAACCACATGTACTTGTAGTTCCTGGCATGTTTCTTTTATGCAAAATTGGCTTTCTAGCGTATCCATGACAAAAACTACGCGGGATTGAATTAAGCCCTCTTACTTTTAAATTGAAAATTCAAACTACCCAAACACAGTTGCAGAGCTCTGGTAACACACTTTACCTTTTAAAAACGTAAAAGTCCATTTTGAGCGTTTCTTACCCGAAAATCTTATACCAAAAATAGCTGGGAATTAGGTAGTAATCCGTTTTTCACCCCTAATGTCAGTTTGGATTGTCGCAGGAACACCAAACCACATGTACTAGTAGTACCGGCATGCTCTTTTTTTATGCAAAAGGCTTTCTAGCGTATCCATGACAAAAACTACGGCGGGATTGAATTAAGCCCCCTAACTTTTAAATTGAAAATTCAAACCACTCAAACACAGTTGCAGAGCTCTCTGGTAACACACTTTACCTATTTAAAAACATAAAAAGTCCTATTTTGAGCGTTTCTTACCCGAAAATCTATACCAAAGATAGC
>LJIJ01006095.1:0-10228 GCA_001718145.1 Orchesella cincta
CGTGGAAAAACTGAAACAAATCCTTCTGGCTGTGACAATTTTATAGGTGAAATCACCGAGATTGCCCGTTCACATAATTTCTCAAAGCGTTCATTTTCATCTCGATCCGAAGAAAATACACACTACTTTATCAATTAGAAAGCTACGAATCAACGTCAAAACATCATGAACAACATGAACTATTCTACACACTACTAATTTTAACTGGACGTGGGTACTCCATGAATCTATCATAATACTGGTAATGACAAGTTCATTCACATACTCCATTTGACGTCAGCACGACTCCAACAAAAATTCACAGTGAACTGCTTCTTCACCCTTGTTTTGTCTGCTTTTGAAGAATTGTGTGTCCTTCGTGGTTTCGATTATCATCCCGAGATACATGTGCATTACTTCACTTATTTGACGCACATAGGGAAGCGCAAAAGTTTTTTTCGAGCTCAAAATCCAGTTGAAGTTCTTAGACAAATTTCGAGGGATCCCCAAACAAACTATTTAGTTCATATATCAACCAGTTCTACAAAGATTGACACCAGAAGCCCGTGCAAAATATCATGAATGGGCTCGGTACACCAACATTTACACGGCAGCGATTGAATGCAAAGAAGCAGAGAATGGGGCTGGGGCTGGATTTGATTTGAAGTTTGCAAAAGCTTCTATTTTTGCATGTATTGCGAACCTGTTCCCAAAAATATTCCATAAACATTTCCACCTTAACGAATGTTTCAGCCTTTTCAGGAACATTCCCTAAAACTTGGTGTAAACGAAAAAATGGTCTGTGACAAAGAAAAGACACTAATAGTGAAACCTAACTTTCTCGGACGACTACATTCTCAGAAACCCATTTCGCCTCCCGAGGAATAACACGCTAATTTTCAATTTGCAATTTTAAACATGCTCCGCTCAGAGTCCAATACATCTATTTTTACTACAGTGAATTTATTGACCATCGCGATGCCTATATAGTTTGATATGTGGCCAGCGGATATACCCTGAAAAACGACTTAAATCCGACACGTCCATGGTAGTTATGAGGAACCCTCGTATGGTTCTGGATTTTATCAAATACAGTACTGGCAAACTGTTGCCATTTCGCCGAGATTCTTACAGCCCTTTCTAACGTGCTTTAATGAAGACACCTTGGTATTTGGCTTTTATTTCCAGCCTTTCCAACCGAATCTGTGGATAGCGCTAGTGAACTACTTGACAATTTTAGGGATTTTGACCACCCGGCGTAACCTAATTGCGAAGAGGGTGACAGGTCTGACTTTCAACTCTTTTTTTGATGTACTCATCAATGCTCCGAGCATTCATAGCCAGGTTCCAAGCTATTTTTCACGTTTGAATCAATTCGAATCGTGATAGGATTGTGGCTTCTCAATTTCCATCATTTTTACAAATGCCTACAAAGGAATTGCCATCACGGGAGTGACTGCTCCTCCTAAAATATCTAGCATTCAAGACGTTTTCAGAAGTTGTTGGTGAACAGTGAAAAATCTGGTAAAAGGATCATGCCGCGATAAAAGTTTCACATTCTAACTCCACCCAAATTACATTATATGCATGAGTGGTAAAGGACGATTTTTCAGACTCAGATGGAACGAAATCATTCCAAATTGGGGACAGCACAGTGGAGAGTCGTATGGGGCTTCTCTTTGCTTTTTGAGGAAGGCCACAGAGAACAAAAAAAAGGGAATATCTACTTAATTCCACATTAGAATTTCTTGTAGAATATTATTACGTGCCGCATTTGAATTTCTTTGATGTTCTGGAGCACAGTCTCGAATACTAGAACTAACGCTTTATTTGAGAAATTGCATGTGGATATGTGCGACGAAAACCCAGCTTTGCAGGTAGTATTATACCGCAAGAAGGAAGAAAACCCTAAATTTTCACTAAATTTTTGACATTGCGACAGAAAGGGAAATTGTCAAGTGCGAAAATCGCATAGTCTACGTCGACCTACAAAGCAAAATTGACAGAGAATATGAATACTGTCAGGACATTACCAGCACAAGTCATTTTTCAAAGGAACCAGTCTTTCTTGCCGGATTTCTTTGTGTGGCAGTTTGATAATGGTATAGGCTCCAAACTGCCTGGTGTATTCAATCAGCTCATTGAAATGGAATTTATTGGCAGCGTGGAATGGTTTTTACAGGACACAGGAGCAACTCGGTGTCCGGTTTGGAGTATACAAGGAGTCACACAAGAAAAAAAATTTGAGCCATTTAGAAGAAAAGACTTGACTTGAAATCCAATATTCAACCCATTTTCTATGTATAGCCTGTTGGTGACTTTTTTGTCCATCCGTTGCTGTCTGAGTTTGGAAAGCTTTTGGGAGTTTTGGGAGAGATGTGATGAAATGTGTTAAATATATAAATGGTATAAAACTTTAAGAAAATATTTTGAGGATTAGTAAAAAAGTTAGCACGTGACTTCTGAAGTACAACAAAATAATATGAACACTTGAATCTCAGTCATTTGAACCTTTTATTGTGACCTTTGTAATTCATGATAGAGTATTTTCAAATAACGGACAACAAACATTAGGACCTTATAATATACCACTTTGAAAGCTATGGCAGGTGCTGATTAATAAATGATTCAATGCAATGTGCAAATCGCGCAACTTTCGCAACAACAGGTCAAAAGTGCATGCAGTTATTAAAATGACGCACTCTGGGGTGTGATAGTATTCATTCGAAAGCCTAGTCCATTGAGTGATGTTCATGTTATTTGACACGTTTTTTTCGAAGCCGCAGGGAATTAGCATCGCTAAGGTAAACATCGCTGACATGCTCCGGGGATTGTCCAGGGTTTATTTAAATCCAAGCCTTTCTCGTGTATTTAGGAATCAAGGAAACAGTAATGCATGGCTCCAAAAAATTATGTTTTGGCCCATCAAGAGAAATAGGGGAGCAAGAAGAGCCATAAGTAAGCCCACGAGGCTTGACTTTTATCTTTCCATTCTTCTTCCACTAAGGATAGTTATGCCCATAATATTCGTGCTCCCTTTCCATGCCTAAATGTAGTAAGAACTAATACTTAACCAGGTCTCAGAGGTTTTGTGCGGCTTTTTGTCTCATGTCAATCATTCATTATCAATGGCTTGACTATACAAGTGATTACAAACAACCCTATACGGTGCTTATGCAAATCTTCCTCCTTACATTGATTAAGAGTGCACTATAGAACGGTGAGGAGAAGAATAGTCCTGAAATAATACAGCGCTTGACAAAAACAATGAGACAATGAAGGAGGCTACAAAAACTCCCTCGAATGTATATTAGTCTTACTACATTTGGCATGGGAAAGGGAGCACGAATATTTGGCATAAATTCTTGGAAGAAATGGAAGAAAGCAAGCTGGCTTCTTATTGGCTTTTTGCTCCTATTTTTAGGCCAAAACAGTAATTTTTGGAGACATGCGCATTATGTTCCTTGTCTAGAATACACAGAGGCTTGATTTAAATAAACCCGACAATCCGAGATGTAGCGATGTACCTTTAGCGATGTAATTTGCGGCCTTAAAAAACGTGTCATAAATGAAATCCTCAATGGAACTAGCTTCGAATGATATATCACACCCAAGTGCGTCATTTAAAACTGCATGACCTTTGACACTGTGTTCGAAAGTTCCGATTTCAATTTGGCAGTGAATATTTATAATCAGCACTGCATTAGCTTTCAAATGGTATATTATTTGCTATGTTGGTCTTTGAAATCTTATCATGATAAAAGGTAAATAAAAGGTTCAATGACGATTTAGTGTTTCTATTATTTGTTTACTTCAGAGTCACGCGGTAACTTTTTTTAATTAATCCCAAAATATTTCTTAAAGTTTGTTATACCATTTATATTTAACATATTTCATCAAATTTCTGCCGAAAACTCCCAAAAGGCTTTCCAAGCTCAGACACAGAGCAAATGGACAATAAGTCAGCCAACAAGGGTATACATAGAAAGATGGTGGTTGAATATTGGATTTCAAAGTCAAGTCTTTTAAACTGGCTCAAATTTTTTTCTGTGCGACTCCTTGTGTACTCCAACCGGACACCGAGTTGCTCCTGTGTTCTGTAAAACCATGCCAGCTGCCAATAAATTCCATTTTCAATGAGCTGATTGAATACACCAGGCAGTTTGGAGCCTATACCATTATCAACTGCCACACAAAGAAATCCGACAAGAAGGACTGGTTCCTTTGAAAAATGGCTTGTCTTGGTAATGTCCTGACAGGTATTCATATTCTCTGTCAATTTTGCTTTGTAGGTCGACGTAGACTATGCGATTTTCGCACTTGACAATTTCCCTTTCTGTCGCAATGTCAAAATTTAGTGAAAATTTAGGCTCTTCTTCCTTCTTCGGTATAATATACCTGCAAAGCTGGTTTTTCGTCGCACATATCCACATGCAATTTCTCAAATAAACGGTAGTCTAGTATTCGACTGTGCTCCAGAACATCAAAGAAATTCAATGACACTGTAGAATTTCGATACAAGAATTCTAATGTGGAATTGAAGTAGATATCCTGAAGCCTTTTTTTTGTTCTTCTGTGACTTCCTCAATAAAGTCAAAGTAAAAGCCCCATACGACTTCCACTGTGCTGTTTCCCAATTTGGAATGATTTCGTTCCATCTGAGTCTGAAAATCGTCCTTTTCCCCACTCATGCATATAATGTAATTTGGGTGGAGTTAGAATGTGAAACTTTATCGCGGATGCTCTAGTTTTATCAGATTTTTCACTGTCACCAACAACTTCTGAAAACGTTTGAATGCTAGATTTTTTAGGAGGAGCAGTCACTCCCGTGATGGCAATTCCTTTGTAGGCATTTGTAAAAATGATGGAAATGAGAAGCCACAATCCTATCACGATTCGAATTGATTCAAACGTGAACAAATAGCTTGGGTGGTATGAATGCTCGAGCATTGAGAGTACATCAAAAAGTAAGAGTTGAAGTCAGACCTGTTCACCCTCTTCGCAATTAGGTAAACGTGGGTCAAAATCCCTAAAATTGTCAAGTAGTTCACTAGCGCTATCCACAGATTCGGTTGGAAAGGTGGAAATAAAAGCCAAATGCCAAGGTGTCTTCATTAAAGCACGTAAGAAAGGTATACGAATCTCGGGCAATGGCAACAGTTTGCCAGTACTGTATTTGATAAAATCCAGAACCATACGAGGGTTCCTCATAACTACCATGGACGTTGTCGGATTTAAGTCGTTTTTCAGGGTATATCCGTGGCCACATATCAAACGTATAGGCATCGCGATGGTCAATAAATTCACTGTAGTAAAAAATAGATGTATTGGACTCTGAGCGGAGCATGTTTAAAATTGCAAATTGAAAAGTTAGCGTGTTATTCCTCGGGAGGCGAAATGGGTTTTTGAGAATGTAGTCGTCGAGAAAGTTAGGTTTCACTATAGTGTCTTTCTTTGTCACAGACCATTTTTTCGTTACACCAAGTTTTAGGGAACGTTCCTGAAAAGCTGAAATATTCGTTAAGGTGGAAATGTTTATGGGAATATTTTTGGGGACAGGTTCGCAATACATGCAAAAATAGAAGCTTTTGCAAAACTTCAAATCCAAATCCAACCCATTCTCTGCTTCTTTGCATTCAATCGCTGCCGTGTAAATGTTGGTGTAGAGCCCATTCATGATATTTTGCACGGGCTTCTGGTGTCAATCTTGTAGAACTGGTTGATATATGAACTAAATAGTTTGTTTGGGGATCCCTCGGAAATTTGTCAAGAACTTCAACTGGATTTTGAGCTCGAAAAAACTTTTGCGCTTCCCTATATGCCGTCAAATAAGTGAAGTAATGCACATGTATCTCGGGATGATAATCGAAACACGAAGGACACACAATTTCTTCAAAAGCAGACAAAACAAGGGTGAAGAAGCAGTTCACTGTGAATTTTTGTTGGAGGCGCATGACGTCAAATGGAGTGTGTGAATGAACTTTGTCATTTACAGTATTATGATAGATTCATGGAGTACCCAGGTCCAGTTGAAATTAGCGTAGTGTGTAGAATAGTTCATGTTGTTCATGATGTTTTGAGCTGAGCGTAGCTTTCTAATTGATAAAGTAGTGTGTATTTTCTGCGGATCGAGATGAAAATGAACGCTTTGAGAAATTATGTGAACGTGGCAATTCTCGGTGATTTCACCTATAAAGTTGTCCAAGCCAACAAGGTTTGTTTCAGCTTTCCCCATGATTTTAATGCTTGAGTTATCAATGTAAATATCCTGTGAATTACTGCGGAATTGGTTATCAGTTTGGGACAATAAAACATTTGGATAAATGAAGATTAGGGGGATACAAAACAATAAGATGCCATTTTCGTTAGATTTTTCAGTAGTCTAATCAAGTAGGCTAATCTAATCGTTATTGATGAATACTCTGTCTTATCTGGTAAAGATACAGATATTTATTGTTTTAAGTAGGTATATACAAGACCATCGTCTCAAAAGTCTGAGTAGGTTACTAACGCAGAGACGTTAAGTAAAACAACTTATGAAGATTGGATGTGTTAAAATTTGCGTGAGACATGCGTGAGGCTCATCTTACTTAATGTAGGGCGTTGCTGTGCGTCTTACAACTGGTAGTCAAATAGCAAAAAATTAAGAACAATCAATTGTTAGTTTCGCAAAAATTAATTAGTCAAGTAATTTTGTCGTGTGTGTCATTTTACTATCAACTATGAAGATTTTAGCGCATGTTGCTGATTATCATTCGAGTAGTCTTGGGCTATCATCGCATCTAACCAAATTTTTTAAGCAAAATTAAACCTCTGGAAAGCAGTACGCTTGAGAAGAAAGCGTTTAAAGCTAGGGGAAGTGAAAAGATGTAAGTGAAAGCATGAACGGAGCAATCAACGATGAAAGCTATCAAATGAAAACTTTTAATTATTTTATGGTATAAGAAGTACATATATTATATAAATGTAAATATTTTACTGTAATTATTCCGTATCAATAGGTTCAGGTTAGTTTTTATAGGAAACATTAAAGACACTTCTTTATTATTATCATCATTACATTATAAGATTACACTAAACAATACAAAACTTCCTTGATTTGGTTAGAATGTTTTGATCATCCCACTATAACTTTAACGCGATTTTGAAAGTTCCATAAATTTTCTACACAGGCAGAACATATTGACACAAGACAACCAACCAGCAACACGTAGAAAAATTGTCTGAACATTGGATTTCATGTCCAGTTTTTTCACTGGTTCATATTTCTCAAGCTTACGGCTTCTCGTGTACTCCAAACGTAACCGAGCTGCTCCTGCATCTTGTAGAACCATTCTAGTTCCTTGTAAATCCCATTTTCGATGAGCTGTTGGAATACCATAGGCAATCTAGAGCCTATTCCATTGTCAAATTGCCACACAGTAAAGTCTGACAACATTGACTCGTTTCCTTTAAAAAAGGACTTGTGGTGATAGTACCCGGAAAGGTATTCGTATTCCCTGTCAATTTTTTCTGTAAGTCGACGTAGACTACGCGATTTTCACACTTGACAATTTCCCTTTCAATCGCAATGCCATAATTCAAAGAATACTTGGGCTCCAGATCCTTTTTGGGAGCAAAGTATCTCCTTTCCATAGCCAATTTGTTGAAATAATGATATTTTTCTTCAAAAAAACGAGATGAGGTATTAATACCAAGTGAAAGCAGCCGACGGTTTTCGGCATCCCAATCGCCTACTACTCTGGCACGCTGTGTTGCATTATTTCATCCCCAAATGCAAAGTAATCCAGGTATGAAACCGTGAACACGCTTTCCGATGCGTCAGTTTTATTCATATCTAAATATCATTTTCCCACATGTGAGTATAATCCACTCTCAGTTGCATCATCATGTGGAAATCAAGGATCCTCATTGCTGTTATTCGCCTTATCATTGATCACCTCTGAAAACGTTTCAATACTTGTTTTTTGTGGAGGTGCCGTCACTCCTGTGATCGCAATTCCTCTGTAAGCATTCGTGAAAATGACAGTTATGAGGAGCCACAGTCCGAACACTATCTGATTGACTCAAACTGAAAAAAGTAGTCTGGAATGTGGTAGCTGTGCTCCAACAAGGATGAGTATGTGAAGAAATACAAGTTAAAATCCGGTTTATTACTTTTTTTCACACACAAGAAAATGTGTGCAGAAACACTTAAAAGTGGCAAAGTAATCAGTAAAGATATCACAAATCTACTTGAAACGGATGGAAATAGTATCCAAAAGTTATACCGTCATCTTTGTTGTAACAAGTGATAAAGTTATAGGCATCGCTGGAAACAATGACATTGTGCCAATATTGTTTCTGTTTGTGCAAAAGCATATTCGTAATCAGTTTTCAGTCGTTTCTTCGGGAATATTCGTGGCCAAGGATTATCTCCAAACTTGGTAAGCATGCGTAGGGAAATGTTTGTCTCGACGCGAAGTAAATTTAAAATGGCAAACTGAAACACGAGCGTGTTGTTTCTCGAATGCGAAAAAAATTCTTAATATTGTAGTCCCTGAGAATGTTTGGGTTTATGTCTTCTTCATATATTACAGACCATGACCTTGTTACTCCAGTTAGGAGTGAGTAGTCCTGGAAAGCAGAATGATTCCAAAGGGTCGAAATGTGTACAGGAATCAGTTGTGGACGTGGATTACAATATGTACAAAAATAGTAGCTTTTGCAATAGTTCCAGTTAACCTCAGCTTCCATTTCAGTGTGCCCCATTTTATTGACTTCAGGTTGCTTGCACTGCATGACACCTGTATAAATGTTGTGGTAGCGCTGATTTGTATGATATTCTGCTCGAATATCAGCCCCCAGTTTATCGGTAGTGGTACTGATGTGAATTAAGTAATTTTGGGCTGGCTCCCTAGGCAAATCCTCCAATCTGTCATTATTTAGGTTAAGCGGTTTGAAAAATTGCTTAATTTCGTGTAAAGCTGCGATATATGGAATGTAACTGTCGTTAGATTGCAGTGTGAAATTGTTGGTAAAATCCTCTCTTTCAAATATTCCGTATTCAAGCTTTTCATATGAAAATAAAAGTATTGTGTAAAAACACTTCATGGTGTTGTGTTGCTTTAAGCGTGTGATGTCCAGAGTTTCGTTTTTTATTAATTTGAGGTTCCAAGGCCAGTTTTCCCAGCTATTGTTAAGGTTGTTGATGATAGTTTCAGTAGACGGGAATCGTCGCACTGTCAAGCTTGAGTGAACGTACTCTGGATTCAGGTAGAACTGAACGCTTTGAGAGATGATATGAACATGGCAGCGCTCGTCTATTTCTTGGAGTAAATTTTCAACCCGGATATATATTGCTTGGCATTACCTCGAATTTGTATGGTTACGTAACTGTCTTGGTCAATATGGTGCACGTTTTCGACGAACATTAGTACAAACGGGACAAATGGAAATGGCACAGATGACGTGAGTAAATAAGTGGAAATAATCAAGGCCAACATTTCCAAAACTAATGGTAAGAAGTTGGCTTAGGATCTTGTCTTAGATATCTAAAATGAGCGTGAGAGTGAGTGCAGACTGCACGGTTTACATATATGAAATCGAGTGTGTATTAAATCCAATTCGAACAACAGAAAATTAATATATGGTTGATATGAAATGTATATATGTTACTAATAGACAAAGTTCCATCTTCTTTTCATACCCTGTTTTTGTATAGCAATTTGGCCAATTTGATTAGTAATTTTTGGAATCCCGGAAATTAAGATGTAGGCAATAGACTAACATACAATGACTGGCAGGCATAATATATCTGGTCTGTTCATAACAGGGCCCCTCTATCAAATTAATTAGTACTCAACAGCGTTCTGAAGAATAGGTTAAAAGCGTCAATTGGGCAACATCACTCTATCGCAAGCGCCGACAATCAATCTTCATGACTTGATTGTCCAAAGAATTTAGCGCTTTTAACCTATTTCTTCAGAGGCTGTTGAGTACTAATTAATTTGATAGAGGGGCCCCTGTTATGAACAGACCAGATTATTATGGGCCTGGCCAGTCATTGGGTATGTTAGTCTATTGTGGCTAGCATGCTTAATTTCCGGGGATTCCAAAAATTAGCCTAATCAAATTTGACCAATTGCTATAGCAAAACAGGGGTATTAAAAGAAGATGAAGCTTTGTCTATTAGTAAAGATATATACATTTCATATCAAACCAATATTGCATATATTAATTTTTCTGTTTGTTCGAATTGGGATTTAAT
>LJIJ01006096.1:0-10221 GCA_001718145.1 Orchesella cincta
TCTGTCGATATCTCCGGTCATCTTAACTGCTCTGAAATACATTTTTGGGAAGGGGGCACGACGTACTTTGATACTCTCGATTTGTGTAATTCTTGGCCGCTCAGGGATTTTTCCTGTCTCGTTGTGGAAGTCTGTTATATTGGAAGGATATTATATTAATGTGTGAGATGATGATTGTTTAGTAGCTGTCCAGCAGTAGCAACTTGGACATTCTGTTTCGTATTTTGTGGAGTTTGGATTTGTATTGTGCCGATGAGCTCCTCCTTTCTTGTCAGTTGCGCACCTGATTGTATCTGTCTCGTTGGTGAAGGGTAGCTGTCCGTTCTTTTTCGCTTCGTCCAAGCGCTTGTTGCACATCTTTGATTTTTATGTTAAAGTTCTCTCGAATCATCTTGAATTTTCTGTGTGAGTGCGTCGGAATGTAAATCGCTGGTTCTTGCGATCTATTGTCGTGTATGCTTGTTAGTCCCTTCCAGTGCGTCAGTCCTGAGTTTCCGTGCGTATGTTGATTGTGGAAGCAGTATCGGTATCGAAGAACATGGATTCTTCTGTCCGCAGTCTTATTTCAAGTTGGGTTCCAAGCGAGGCGCTCTATTTCCATCAAGGCCGATTTGAACTGCTTGTTTTCCAATGGAGGCTTTTGCAGCTCTGATTGTTCTCATTCACCATTGTCTGAAGGTTTCGGGTTCCAAGCTCCTCATCGGCGAGTTTTGGGGAATTGGAGTGAGAGGACATTTTTCACTATAATTCCAGAGGATTTACTGACCAATTCCATAATTTCTTGAGATGTTGTGTGATCGTCTAGTAAGTCTATATATATACATGTAAGTATAAGGAGTTCAATTTTATTGTCATCACTGTTTAGAATAAAACTCTATTCTTTTTGGATCTTTGTCGTTGTATCTATATTGATTTTTCTCTCGTGCTTTGGTCAAATTTAATAATTAATTATCTTATTCTTAATAAATTAGTAATATATAATTAATTATTCTTATTTTCTTCGGTTGACATTTGACAATTCGGTTATGGTTTCAGATACAGTTACTTCTCTGCTATTTGTTGTGTGTTTGTGAAAGTGTTAATTTATGACTTTATTCTCTTTTAAGTTATTTTAAATTTGTCTATTTTACTTGCTTATGTTTTTTTTATGTGAGTTTTATTTAGTTTCTTGTTTTGCTATTATTGTTCATGTTTAATTTTTTCATGTATTTTCTAACAGTTTGCTTCTCTTGTTATTTTTGGATAATAGTACTTCCTTCTATATTTTTGTGCATCGCGTCTCTCTTTTTTAGTGTTGTTTCTTTCTCTCAGCTTATTGTATTTTACATTGAATATATATCATTGCTCGTTAACTCTTATATTACTTCTTATATATTTTTTGTGTATTAAAATACTTTTTTTTAAATCACAGATTTTTGAAAACAATATTTTTACTTTATTCAGAAAAAAAATATTTTCAGTTTCAATACTTTCAATTATAGTTTAAATGCAGTAGTAAAAGAGCATACACGGTTCATTACGAGTTCGAGTACAGGCAGCTTTGACAAAATAATAATTTAAGGAAATACCATCAACCATAAATTGCTAGCCTCTGACTTTAAGTAAGTATTTGTAAAGGTAAGAAGTAGCTATAGAGTAATTAGGTTAAAAAGCAATCAGAGTAATCATCAATTCATCATCCAGAAAGGATAAGCCAATGTTCCATAAGGTGAGCCATGGCCCCAGAGCGACGACGAAAGAAACGACGGTCGATCCTCACAAGAATTTTCCTCCATATCGCAATATTCAGATACCTAAATAAAAAGCAATACTGCATATTTTCTCCTTTAATAAATAATTATTTGAATAAGACCCGTTGACATTTTCCTTACGCAAGACTCATTATCTTTCCTGGAGCCAGCGGCAAAGTTTTGCATGGATATCCAACGCTCCCTCGACATTGCCTCCGGTCCTCCCAATCCTTTGGTTGAAGGGCAGCTGATATTGTTTCCAAATCGGCTCCACAATCCATTCTGAATCCACATCGACAAGCAAACTGTTGAATGACCCAGGTCCTATGCCCTTTGCATTCTCCATGAGCAGAATCCTTTCTGAACACCACTTTGGTTTCAAAACCGATATTCCTCCTCGGAGCGGGTCATCCGGTTCTTCAAACTGGGAGAGGTCGAGGGGCACAAATCTCATTATTTTCCAAGGTGCACGACGGCGTTGTCAGATCGTAGTACCACAGTCCGTCAAGAGTATCATTATCGGGAATAATGGTATTCACTGCTCGAACGAAAATGATAAACTTAAACTCAATTCCAAGAAATCTTTCAAATTATCCATAAAATATTTGTTCTTTTCTTACCACACGGCTGCCCAAGCGACATTGAACTCCCGTTGAACAGCTCCGCAGTCTTCAAGTCCCTTTGGGTTTTTTTCAACGTCGTTGGTCGGAGTTGCTCGTAGCTGATAACGTGGTAGCATTTCAATTCTTCATAAGCCTCGTCAAGTCTGTCCCACGCCAGATTCATGTTAAAAATGGCCCTGTTTTCATTACTGCTACTCCATTCGTACAAATGAGGAGGATCCTCCGGGTTGAGGAGATCAGCTCGAAAATTCTTCTCCCAAAGTTTTTCCGCGTTCGTTTTTAAATTCCCCGAATTCCTTCTCACTGAAAGTTGCTAGCAGAATTCCATCACGGGGTCAATAATTGGAAGCCAAATACAACCAGTGAGGGCTACTACTCAACTTTCAGTGAGAAGGAATTCGGGGAATTTAAAACGAACGCGGAAAAACTTTGGGAGAAGAATTTTCGAGCTGATCTCCTCAACCCGGAGGATCCTCCTCATTTGTACGAATGGAGTAGCAGTAATGAAACAGGGCCATTTTTAACATTGAATCTGGCGTGGGACAGACTTGACGAGGCTTATGAAGAATTGAAATGCTACCACTTATCAGCTACGAGCAACTCCGACCAACGACGTTGAAAAAAACCCAAAGGGACTTGAAGACTGCGGAGCTGTTCAACGGGAGTTCGATCACGCTTGGGCAGCCGTGTGGTAAAACAAATATTTATGGATAATTTGAAAGATTTCTTGGAATTGAGTTTAAGTTTATCATTTTCGTTCGAGCAGTGAATACCATTATTCCCGATAATGATACCTTGACGGACTGTGGTACTACGATCTGACAACGCCGTCGTGCACCTTGGAAAATAATGAGATTTGTGCCCCTCGGCCGCTCTCCAGTTTGAAGAACCGGATGACCCGCTCCGAGGAGGAATATCGTTTTGAAACCAAAGTGGGTGTTCAGAAAGGATTCTGCTCATGGAGAATGCAAAGGGCATAGGACCTGGGTCATTCAACAGTTTGCTTGTCGATGTGGATTCAGAATGGATTGTGGAGCCGATTTGGAAACGAATATCAGCTGCCCCCTTCAACCCAAGGATTGGGAGGACCGGAGGCAATGTCGAGGGAGCGTTGGATATCCATGCAAAACTTTGCCGCTGGCTCCAGGAAAGAAACAGGAGTCATGCGTGAGTAAAATGCAAACGAGCTTCATTCCAAAATAATTATTTATTGAAAGGAGAAATATTTAGTATTCCTGTTTTATTTAGGTATCTGAATATTGCGATATGGAGGAAAATTCTTGTGAGGATCGACCGTCCTTTCTTCGTCGTCGCTCAGGGGCTATGGCGTCACCTTATGGATCCCTGGCTTATCCTTTCTGGATGATGAACTTGATGATACTCATGATTGCTTTTTAACCTATTACTTATAGCTACTTCTTATTACAAATACCTACTAAAGTCAGTAGGCTAGCAACTTTATGTTGATGGTATTCAAAAAATCATTATATTTGTCAAAGCTGCTGCTGTACTCAGAACTCGTAATGAATCTCATGGCATATGCTCTTTTACTACTGCATTTAGTTTAATCTATAATTGAAAGTATTGAAACTGAATATTTTTCGAATAAAGTAAAAATATTGTTTTCAAAATTCTGTTGATTTAAAAAAAAATTATTTTTCCAATATATAGAGTATTAGGTTAAACGCAAATGGTATATTTCATGTAAAAACTACTGCTGGGGGACAAACCTGAGGACGCTGTGCACAAAATTAGAAGTTCTTTATCCAAAAAATGCGAGAGCACTGTTGAAAAATCATGAAAATTAACTGACATTGCAACGAAAACTATAAAAACTCACTAAAAAACTGCAAGTTTTAGCTAAAATTTAAAATACTTAAAAGGTAAAGTCATAAAATTTCACTTTCACACCCCCACAATGCGAGACGTCTGTTCTGCCTACCGTTGTCATGTTCAACCGAGGAATAGAAATAATTATTTTTTCTATTTTATTAAGATAAGTTTTATCGACCAAGCCGGAAAAATTCATATGATCAAGCTGCAGATCCAGTAGAAAAGTATTTATTCTAAAACGTGTGCAATAAATTGAACTCCTTACTTCATGATATTTTAGTTCTAGGTCACACAACTCTCAGAATTATGGATTGGTCAGTAATCCTCTGGATTTTAGTGTGTCCTCTCCTCCTTCCCCCAAACTGCGATGGGAGCTTGGAACCCGACCGTCAGCAACTGGTGAATGAGACCATCAGAGCTGCCAAAGCCTCCTTGGAAAACAAAGCAGTTCAATCGGCCTTGATGGAAATTGAGCGCCTCGTTGGAACCCACTTGAATAAGACTGCGGACCGAGAATCCATGTTCTTCCGATACCGCTACTGCTTCCACATCAACATCGCCGGAAACTCGGACTGGCTGGAGGGCTACAAGTACAACGACATGATCGCCAAGAACCAGCGCTTCATTCGCCGCCTCCACGACAAGATTCAGGATGTTCGAGACTTGATTCAAGATTGCCAAGCAGCTTGGGACGAAGGAAAAAGAACGGAGCTGACCCTTCCCACCAACGAGACGATCAATCGGTGCGCTGACAAGAAGGAGGAGCTCCTCGGCTACATCAACTCCACCAAATACGAACAAGATGTCAAGTTTGCCTGCTGGACGCTCTGAACATCATCATCTCCACCTTTATTATATCCTTCCACTACGACTTCACAACGGACGAGAGAATCCCTCAGCCAGTCACAATTAGTATCAAGTATCTGGCTCCCTTCCCAAAAATGTTTCAGGAATTTAAGTTGCGGGATATGAGATAATTTATATGCTCTGGAACTGACGAGAAAAATAAGCAACGGATAGCAAACCTTCCCCCTTTATTTTATTTATGTGAGAGAGTTGGTGTTCGATAAAAAGCTGGTAACCCCAAATTACCGCGATCTTTGGAGGGAACCAATTCATTAAACAAATATGAAAGATGCCGTCGAAATCTCACGAAGCAAACTCATCAAGATTTATGGAAGACTCCAATTGGAGCGAACTACAACCAGTGGAGGGTGACTACTCAACATTTAGCCGGAAGGAATTCGATAATTTTAAAAAGAAAGCGGACGATCTCTTTACTAAGAATTTTCGGGCTGATCTCCTCAACCCGGAGGACCCTCCCCATTTGTACGAGTGGAGAAGGAATAACAACAATAAAGCGCTTTTTGACATGTTACTCGCATGGGATAGACTTGACGAGGTGTTTGAAGAACTAAGATGCTATCACTTTATGAGCTATGAACAACTCCGACCAGTGACTTTGAAAATGGCCAAAGAAGACTTAAAAAACTGCTTTTCAACGGGAGTTCAATTCGCTTGGGCAGCCGTGTGGTAAGGAACTGTAAAATTTTAAAGGAAGATTTTTAAAATTCAATTTTGGCTAAACATTTCATTTTCTTGTAAATTCAGTGAATGCCATTTATCCTGACAATGCCACGGGTATCTGGTCATACAGCCTAACACCACCCACTGCACCTTGGAAAATAATGAGATTTGTGCACCTCGGCCACTCTCCCAGTTTGAAGAACCGGATGACCCGCTCCGAGGAGGAATATCGGTTTTGAAACCGAAGTGGGTGTTCAGGAACTCTGCTCATGGAAAATGCAAAGGGCATAGGACCTGGGTCATTCAGCAGTTTGCTTGTCGATGTGGATTCAGAACGGATTGTGGAGCCGATTTACAAAGATCAGCTGCCCTCTTCAACCAAAGGATTGGGAAGACCGGAGGCAATGTCGAGGAAGCGTTGGATATCCATGCAGAACTTTGCCGCTGGCTCCAGGAAAGCATAATGAATCTTGCGTAAGGAAAATGTCAACGGCTCTTATTCCAAATAATTATTTATTGAAAGGAAAACTATTTAAAATTGCTTTTATTTAGGTATCTGAATATTGCGATATGGAAGAAAATTCTTGTGAGGATCGACCGTGGTTTAGTCGTCGCTCTGGGGCCATGGCGTCACCTTATAGAACATTGGCTTCCTCTACTGGATGATGAATATGATGATACTGATGATGCTTTATAACCCAATTCTATTCTACGTAAAACTGCATAATACTACTTCATACCTTATAAGCGATACAATTAACTACTAAAGTCAGCAGGCTAGCAATTTTATGTTTGATGGTATCTACTTATATAATTCTATTTGTCAAAGCTGCCGCTGTACTCGGAACTCTTAACGAACCTGTGTCATTATTACTTTATGTAAACTATTACGACGTAAAATTGAAACTGAATGGTACAAAATAAAGTAAAAATTGGAATACAAACTTTGTATATTTACAGGAGTGCTGTAATTGTAATTATAAATATATATAAACACAATAAGTTTCACTACAAGAAACTTCATTTTCAACTATATTTAACGTACAATTATCCTTTAGTTCTACAATAACCATTTATTTGAAAAGTTTATTCACAACAAATATCGAAGAAAAGACAAATTAACACATAACTACACCAAAATTTAAAAGTATTACTAAATTATGGTAATTTTCTATTCTCCAAAAGATTGAGCACTTGTTTCTCTGCATCAACATCTGTTGCAACTCGACTTTCTCTAATAAGCACTAATCTTTTCCATCCAGTCCTCGGCCGTTGCGAAATCTTCTCCGCCTTCGAAACTGGTCTCTCCAACGGCGACGTCTTCGGTAGTTTTAGCTTCATCCGACTCCTCTCCACCTTTGAGCAATTTGGTTTTATTCTTGCCAACCCACCTTTCAAGACGATTAAAGTTTAAGTGTCATTTTATTGTACTAAAAAGTGGAATGAATTAGGAGTTGAAAATTTGTCAAAGTTGATAAGAACTTACTCTTTCAAAGTCAGCCCAATTTCCGTTTTCATCATATCAATAAGCTCCGCACTGTCCAACAGGCACGAAAAGCAGTAGAGATCGTAGAGAATTCCAACGTCCGAAGACTATTTGCTGAAATCTAAAACGTCCATCAGACTCAAGCAGTCTTCATCCAGGTTTAAATCGCTTCAACTGCTTTTCTGCCTGCCTGGACAGCGGAGCTTATGATATGATGAAAACGGAAATTGGGCTGACTTTGAAAGAGTAAGTTCTTATCATCTTTGGTAAATATTCTTGTAACTCCTAATTCATTCCACGTTTTAGTACAATAAAATGACACTTAAACTTTAATCGTCTTGAAAGGTGGGTTGGCAAGAATAAAACCAAATTGCTCAAAGGTGGAGGACTCGGATGGAAGCTAAAACTACGAAACGTGTCGGCCGTTGAGAGACAGTTTCGAAGGCGAGAGATTACGCAACGGGGAGGACTGGATGGAAAAGATTAGTGCTTTATTAGAGAAAGTCGAGTTGCAACAGATGTTGATGCAGAGAAACCAAGTACTCAATCTTTTGGAGAATAGAAAATTACCATAATTTAGTAATACTTTTAAATTTTGGTGTAGTTAAAAGTTAATTTATCTTTTCTTGGCTATTGTCCTTGAGAAACTTTGCAAACGGGTATTCTAGCTCTAAGGTTAATTGTACATTAAATATAGTTGAAAATGAAGTTTCTTGTAGTGAAACTTATTGTGTAATTATATAATTACAATTACAGCACTCCTGTAAATATACAAAGTTTGTATTCCAATTTTTACTTTATTTGTACCATTCAGTTTCAATTTTACATCATAATAGTTTACATGCCTAAAGTAATAATGACACGGTTCGTTAAGAGTTCGAGTACAGCGGCAGCTTTGACAATAGAATTATATAAGTAAATACCATCAACAAAAAATTGTTAGCCTGCTGACTTTAGTAGTTAATTGTATCGCTTATAAGGTATGAAGTAGTATTATGCAGTTTTACGTAGAATAGAATTGGTTATAAAGCAATCATCAGTATTATTATATTCATCATCCAGTAAGACAAAGCCAGTGTTCTATAAGGTGACGCCATGGCCCCAGAGCGACGTTTAAACCACGGTCGATCCTCACAAGAATTTTCTTCCATATCGCAATATTCAGATACCTAAATAAAAAAGCAATAATACTGCATATTTTTCTTTCAATAAATAATTATTTGGAATAAGAGCCGTTGACATTTTCCTTACGCAAGACTCATTATGCTTTCCTGGAGCCAGCGGCAAAGTTCTGCATGGATATCCAACGCTCCCTCGACATTGCCTCCGGTCTTCCCAATCCTTTGGTTGAAGAGGGCAGCTGATGTTCACTAGTAAATCGTCTCCACAATCCGTTCGGAATCCACATCGACAAGCAAACTGCTGAATGACCCAGGTCCTATGCCCTTTGCATTCTCCATGAGCAGAGTCAGTCCTGAACACCCACTTCGGTTTCAAAACCGATATTCCTCCTCGGAGCGGGTCGTCCGGTTCTTCAAACTGGGAGAGTGGCCGAGGGGCACAAATCTCATTATTTTCTAAGGTGCAGTGGGGGGCTGGTGTTAGGCTGTATGACCAGGAACCGGTGGCATTGTCGGCATAAATGAGATTCACTACATTTGAAGGAAATGAACATATTTAGCCACAACTCAATTTTAAAAATCTTCCTTAAAAACCAATTTTACAGTTCCTTACCACACGGCTGCCCAAGCGTAATTGAACTTCCGTTGAACAGCTCCGCAGTCTTCAAGTCTCTTTGGGCCATCCTCAACGTCGCTGGTCGGGTTTGTTCATAGCTCATAAAAAGATAGCATCTTAGTTGTTCAAAAGCCTCGTCAAGTCTGTCCCATGCGAGTAACATGTCAAAAATCGCTTTGTTGTTGTTATTCTTTCTCCACTCGTACAAATGGGGAGGTCCTCCGGTTGAGGAGATCAGCCCGAAAATTCTTGTCAAAGAGATTTTCCGCGTTCGTTTTAAAATTATCGAATTCCTTTAAGCTAAATGTTGAGTAGTCCGCCCCCATGGTTGTACATGGTTTCCCAATTGGAGTCTTCAATAAATTCTTGATGAGTTTGTTTCGTGAGACTTACGAGGGCATCTTCCATATTCATTAACGAAACATTGTTGGTTCCCGTCCAAAGATCACGGTAATCCGGCCTTTGGAGCTTTTCATATTCCACCAACCTTCGCACATGAATAAAATAGCCGGGGGAAGGTTTGCTATCCGGATTTCTTATGTTTAGAACAGTTAGCCCGAGCATCAAACCTATCTCATCATCCCGTAACTTAACCTCCTGAAACATTTTTGGGAAGGGAGCCAGATTCACTTGAAAATAACTGTCAGACGGTGGCCACTGAGGGATTCTCTCTCCGTTGTGAAAGTCGTAGTGGAAGGATATAACAAAGGTGGAGATGATGATGTTCAGAGCGTCCAGCAGGGCAAACTTGACATCTTGTTCGTATTTGGTGGAGTTGATGTAGCCGAGGAGCTCCTCCTTCTTATCAGCGCACCGATTGATCGTCTCGTTGGTGGGAAGGTCAGCTCCGTTCTCTTCGCTTTCCCCCAAGCTGCTTGGCAATCTTGAATCAAGTCTCGAACATCCTGAATCTGTCGGTGGAGGCGGCGAATGAAGCGCTGGTTCTTGGCGATCATGTCGTTGTACTTGTAGCCCTCCAGCCAGTCCGAGTTTCCGCGATGTTGATGGAAGCAATAGCGTATCGGAAGAATATGGATTCTCCGTCGCAGTCTGTTCAAGTGGGTTCCAACGAGGCGCTCAATTCTCATCAAAGCCGATTGAACTGCTTGTTTGCCAAGAGGCTTTGGCCGCTCTGATGGTCTCATTCACCAGTTGCTGACGATCGGGATCCAACCTCCCATCGCAGATTGGGGAAAAAAGGAGAGGACATACTAAAATCCAGAGAATCACTGACCAATCCATATTGCAGAGAATGATGTGATGTAGAGCTAAAATATCACAAACG
>LJIJ01006097.1:0-10219 GCA_001718145.1 Orchesella cincta
ACATGCGGCGAAGACCTATGTGTTCCTGGCAATAATCTGGTAATAGTGTATGGTTCAAGACTGCAAATATCGCAGTCCTACTTCAAGGTAAAATGTCAAAATATTTATACACTCCTAACTTTCATTCAAAGAAATTCAAGTACAAGCATGTATTTGTATGTAACACCATGATCTGTTTTCAACAAATGCATACAAAATTGAGTACATCATCCAATAGGTTTCATACACTTCATTGTTTTACAAGTATTTCATCCATATTAGAAATAGTTAAAAAACCACTTCAACATAACACGTAGAATACAACTAATAAGGTATCTCAGTTATGTAGATACGGGAGAGGATAGACTGTGTGCTATTATAAAGCACCTTATTGTGTTCACTAATATGTTCCCATAGGAGCACGAAAAACATATGCACCTCCTTCTGGCGTATCTTTTTTTATCTTTCGGGAAGTACCCATAAGGAAGTAAATAGCAAGTGAGCGTACGCTGAAGTATGTACGCATACATTAACGAAAGGCATACGCAATATACACTCCTACTAACCCTCACCTTCACCATTATACAAAATGAGCTATTGACGATGTATATATCTTTCATTAGTTCATAAGATTCTTCTTATTATCATGGTATACTCAACACACTGTGTTCATACAGAGCAGTAGTCGGTCTTGTAAAAATCTGAAGACTGACTAAAAATACACTCATGTGTTCATTCCTCACGGGAAGCTCAGCACCATACCCTTTACAGAATATTATAATATTACAACTTATATATAAGTATTAACCAAGGTACATAAGATTGTTTTCATAATACACATGAGGCAGTACCCACTTGTGTTTTTCAGCACAAAAATATTGAGCACTCTCTATTTAATACAGTTATAGCAAAGGAAGGCAAGAATTCAGGCGGCATACATATCTATGAAAATATAATATAGCCTCAACGCCATGAAAAACGCGAATTGCAGCAAAATAGAGCAGTCATTCATAGCTGTGTCGTATTTTGGAGGACCAAGCAATGGCTAAGGGCTATAGGATAACCATCAAGTAAACAATAGACATGCTAATTAACTATCATAATTAATGTCAATTTTTGGAGGACAAGCTCAAGAAGCCATAGGGCACCCAAAGCTGAAATATTTATGATTTTACCAAGTCAGCACATGACAGAAGCTGAGTACAAAGCACCGCGCGCTGCAAAAAATAAGGTTCAAGTCAAAATAACATGGCATGAGTATTGCATTACCAGCACACGAGCCGCCTAAACTGAGCATTTGAGCCATTAGGCCACCTGCAGTCAAAATTAAAAGGTGATATGAACAAAGAGGAAGAGCCTTGGGTGTTGCGATGCTAAGCGAGAAGTTATGCAGATAACAAGGACAAGAAGCTGAAATGGGAGAGCAAGAGGGTAATGTGCCAAACTAAGCTTAAGTTAACGTTAAAGGTGTGTAGTAAGTTAGTAAGTTTAATAATAGTAGGCATGAGGCCATCCATCTCCTTGGGCGCGAGCTAGTCAGCATGAACTAGTTGAAGCAGGTTCATCTGACGTAGAGAGTGATCATGCTGGTAGTCATGCCTCTCACGTTTGCCCATCAACATGAATGCAACTAGCCTGAAGCGAGTCGGATTCATGCGAAGCGAAATAAATATAACATAAATATAAAAAGCAAACTCACTCAAAAGCCATTAGGTGATAACAGGCCACATATGATTTTGATTAGCATTAAGTTTAGTGACTTCAAGCGAGTCTTGAAGTTCACCGTCAAACTACTTTTCATGCTCCTGCACTTGGATAAGTGCAATCAAGTGAAGAGCTTGGTTCACTTTACCAGGTGGTAGCAGGAATGTGGTTGAGAACAACTAGTTGTAGCAATTCCACTATCATTGTGCTGCACTTTGGCACTCAATGTTCGTCTTTGTCAATTAGATGGTAGCGCGAGCCGACATTGTGTACAAATAGGTACACAATGTTCGCCTTTAGTGTTTTAACCTTTGTAGAAGTTAATGCGTATGAACAGGTATGATCTAAATAAAAAAGCAAAATTAGAACTTTAAAATCAGAGACAAAAAATCAACGTATATCTGCCTAATGGTTGCTCTAAAAAGTAAATTTTATAGTGTTTAAGTTAGAAAATAATGATGATAAATAGTAGGGAAAGGCGCTGCTAGCTATTTTAACGCATGTTTCGCTTGCAGCATTAGAGCGTGCCATTATAACTCGGTAATATTACTAGACAGCGCGTAACGACGCGGTATAAACGGCCTGTTTGACCAAATAACAAAGCCTGTACCCAAACTAAAATTGGATTATCCTCTTTCAGCACAGCATTTTTATTACCTGAAAGCAGTTAAAAAAAGTATACCATTGGTCATTTTAACTATTGTAAAAGGCGACGGTTGACACTGCTAACAGAAGAAGAATAAAAAGCAGCCACGCAGAAGTATTTTCGTTAGTCCTCAATAGCCTGTAGCATCATGATGATAAATTATTACTGCTGTTCCACAACTCGTAAACCCTTTTACCTTCTGCGTTGTGGTATAGGAGCGCTAAAACGTGTAACGTGTTCGCGTAACGTGCTTCGAATTATTCTATTTTTAATACTTAAGCCTACAAAGACGCTTTTAATTTTGTAAATACCTTCATATTCATGCATGTAAATATTTTAGCTAGAAGTAAATCACTAAAATTTATGCCATCAAAAACCCACCAGCAAATTGAAATGTTATAAAAACGCAGGTTTCTTGGATCATTACGTATTTCTTTATTCTTTTAAAGGCTCGATCAAAAATTGGAAGACATTCACCATATTTAAGATATAGAAATCGCCGAAAACACTATTTACTAATAAAGTCGAAAAAATTCACTACATTATACGGGGTATCCTTACTTTAATGCACAAAAGAGAGTGAGCCCCTGAAACATTAAAAAACCTTTATAAACGTTAATTGGCCATACCTATCCATGCTTAAAGCAGAAAGCGGCTATTCAGAAAGACGGTTGCGGGTAATGTGCGCTTTTGACAATCACGGAGACCGGTTCACAGAAACAGCATATCATCTTAATAAAATCTTGGTGCATGTCAGCTTAGTCTTATCAGGCCTTGCAAAAATTTATGAGTGTAAATTTATTGAACATTCCTCGCGTGCTATATTACTGCATGCCTCTATTCCGACATGAGTTCTATTTTCCACCATGGAGTCTATTCCAACATGGAGAATGAGACTTGGAGGCTATTCAGGAAATGGAGTATAAGACTAGATCGCTATTCTGACATGAGTAATATAGCACCGGCGAAGGTTCAATAAATTTACACTCATAATTTTTCAAGCCTGATAAGACTAACTGACATCAACCAAGATTTTATTAAGATGAATATCTGTTTCTGTGAACCGTCTCCGTGATTGTCAAAAACCCGCACATTACCCCCAACCGTCTTTCTGAATAGCCCTTTCTGCTTTAACATGGATAGGTATGCCAATTAACGTTTATAAAGGTTTTTTAATGTTTCACCACTCACTCTCTTTTTGTGCATTAAAGTAAGGCATACCCCGTAAATGTAATGTGAATTTTTTCGACTTTATTTAGTAAATAGTGTTTCGCCCATTTTCTATTATCTTAAATATGGTGAATGTCTTTCCAATTTTGATCGAGCCTTTAAAGAATAAAGAAATACGTAATGATCCAAGAAACCTGCGTTTTTATAACATTTCAATTTCTGTGGGTTTTTGATGGCATAAATTTTAGGTGATTTTACTTCTAGCTAAAATATTTACATCATGAATATGAACGGTATTTACAAAATTAAACTCTTTGTAGGCTTAAGTATTAAAAAATAGAATAATTCGAACACGTTACGCGAACACGTTACACGTTTTACGCTCCTTACCACAACCAGAAGCGTAAAAGGGTTTACGAGTTGTGGAACACAGAATAAATTATCCATCATGATCTACAGCTATTTGAGGACTAACGAAAATACTTCTGCGTGGCTGCTTTTTATTCTTCTTCTGTTACAGTGTCAACCTCCCCATTTACAATAGTAAAATGACCAAATGGTATACTTTTTTTAACTCTTTCAGGTAATAAAAATCTGTGCTGAAAGAGGATAATCCAATTTTATTTTGGGTAACAGCTTGTATAGTTTGGTCAACCCGTTTATACCCCTTACGCGCCTCTCTAGTAATATTACCAGTTAATTAATGCACGCTCATAATCCTCAAAGCGAAACATGCGTTTTAAAATACGCTTAGGCACACCTTTCCCTACCATTTATCATCATTATTTTCTAACTTAAACTATAAAAATTTCTTTTTTAGACAACATTAGGCAGATATACGTTGATTTTTTGTCTCTGATTTTAAAGTTCCAATTTTGCTTTTTATTTACAATCATACCTGTTCATACCATTAACTTCTACAAAGGTTAAAACACTAAAAGCGAACATTGTGTACCTATTTGTACAACAATGTCCTCCGCTACCATCTAATTGACAAAGACGAACATTGAGTGCCAAAGTGCACAACAATGATAGTGGAATTGCTACAACTAGTTGTTCTCACCACATTCCTGCTACCACCTTGGTAAAGTGAACCAAGCTCTTCAACTTGATTCACTTATCCAAGTGCAGGAGCATGAAAAGTAGTTTGACGGTGAACTTCAAGACTCGCTTGAAGTTCACTAAACTTAATCTAATCAAAATCATATGTGCCTGTTATCACCTATGCTTTTGAGTGAGTTTGCTTTTTATATTTATGTTATATTTATTTCCCTTGCATGAATCCGACTCGCTTCAGCTAGTTGCATTCATGTTGATGGGCAAACGTGAGAGCATGACTACCACATGATCACACTCTCACGTCAGATGAACCTCTTCAACTAGTTCATCTGACTACTCCCCACAAGGAGATGGATGCCCTCATCCTACTATTATTAAACCTTACTAACCTACACACCTATTAACGTTAACTTAACTTAGTTTCACATTACCCCTCTTCTCTTCCCATTTCAGCTTCTTGTCCTTGTTATCTCATAAACTTCTCGCTTAGCATCCAACAACCCAAGCTCTTCCTCTTTGTTCATATCAACCTTTTAATTTTGACTGCAGGTGGCCTAAATGGCTCAAATGCTCAGTTTACGGCTCTGTGCTGGTAATGCAATACCTATCCATGTTATTTTGACTTGAACCTTTTTTGCAGCGCGGTGCCTTTGTACTCAGCTTCTGTCATGTGCTGACTTGGTAAAATCATAATATTTCAGCTTTGGGTGCCCTATGGCTTTCTGAGCTTGGTCCTCCAAAAATTGACATTATTATGATAGTTAATTAGCATGTCTATTGTTTTACTGATGGTTTATCCTATAGCCCTAAGCCATTGCCTTGGTCCTCCAAAATACGACACACTATGAATGACTGCTCTACTTTTGCTCATTTCCGTTTTTCATGACGTTGAGGCATATTATATTTTCATAGATATGTATGCCCCTGAATTCTTGCCTTCCCTTGCTATAACTGTATTAAATAGAGAGTGCTCAATATTTTTATGCTGAAAAAACACAAGTGGGTACTGCCTCATGTGTATTATGAAAACAATCTTATGTACCTTGGTTAATACTTATATATAAGTTGTAATATTATAATATTCTGTAAAGGGTATGGTGCTGAGCTTCCCCGTGAGGAATGAACACATGAGTGTATTTTTAGTCAGTCTTCAGATTTTTACAAGACCGACTACTCTCTGTATGAAACAAAGTGTGTGAGTATACCCATGATAATAAGAAGAATCTTATGAACTAATGAAAGATATATACATCGTCAATAGCTCCTTTTGGTATAATGGTGAAGGTGAGGGTTAGTAGGAGTGTATATTGCGTATCCTTTCGTATTTGCTAAGTTGTTATGTATGCGTACATACTTCACGTACGCTCACTTGCTATTTACTTCCTTGTGGGTACTTCCCGAAAGATAAAAAAAGATACCCCAGCAAGGAGGTGCATATGTTTTCGTGCTCCTATGAGGAACATATTAGTGAACACAAAAGGTGCTTTATAATAGCACACAGTCTATCCTCTCCCGTATCTACAACGAGATACCTTATTAGTTGTGTTCTACGTGTTATGTTGAAGTGGTTTTTTTAGCTAAGCTTATTTCTAATATGGATGAAATACTTGTAAACACAATGAAGTGTATGAAACCTATTGGATGATGTACTCAATTTTGTATGCATTTGTTGAAAACAGATCATGGTGTTACATACAAATACATGCTTGTACCTTGAATTTCTTTGAATGAAAGTTTGAGTGTATAAATATTTTGACATTTTACCTTGAAGTAGGACTGCGGATATTTGCAGTCTTGAACCATACACTATTACCAGATTATTGCCAGAACACATGGTCTTCCGCGCATGTACGGTGGGTAGTCTCTTGTTACCCCTCGTGAATGCACTATGAAGTCAACCTGTTTAAAACGAGTTCACAATTCTTAACCGTATATACCTAGAAGTTATAAATAATGTACACCTTAACAATATTATGTAACTATTTACAAAGTTGTTCCAATCATTTGTATACTAATCAAATTCAAAATTTTTACATTTTTAAGCGTATCCAGTTTTCAATACATAGTTCTACTTATAGAATCTTGAATTGCCTTAACATAACCCATCTGGTTCACAAACTTTGCTAAAAATTGGTTACTACGAATTATTACAACGCAGTAGTGCGTGAAAGAAAATTGATGTAGAGATACAAATTTATTACTCCAATTATTCCGTGCTGCTCGTAATTAGAACTTACACCGCTCGTGCGTACAAATCTCAAACTATCTGTGCCTTACACATTGTCACAATTATACCTAAAATACATGCCTAAATATTTTCTAGAATGAACAAGAAATCTTCCGAAAACTTTTATAACTAGCCGACTATAAAATACGTACTTTAGTTAGTGGACCTTTACATAAACCTGCAGCCAGTCTCAATAGCGATGAACTAAATTGAATCTCGTTCCTTATCTGTCTCTTGTTAGCAAGGCAGCGAGTGTAAAATGCAATCTAATTGCGTGCGTACACAATATATATAAAAATTAATAATGCGGATGTCATATCCGGGACCTTAATAATCTTACTCGTTATAACCTCGATAACGTACAGAGTGGGTGTGTTGTTAACACACTTCATGAATATTAAAAATGTTTAAATGGGGAAACATGCATATGAAACATTTTTTGCTTACTAAAAGGAGTGAGTGGGACTAAACCCCGGAGTTTGTGAAAAATGTAGAAAAGATTTATAGAAATAGTTTTTTAAGAGGAAGTTATGAAAGATGGAGTTACAGCAGTCATATTATACCTTGTGTCCTTAGGCTTACATGCTTATAAATACGAATAAAGTGATGCTTTTATAGAAATCTACTGACTTATGTACGGAAGGGTTCTTTATAAACACGAAAAGTGTAGTGAACTGAAAAAAGTCGCTCATTTTGTTAATTTCTTGTATCATAAATATTCCAAAGTTCTTGAAAGTTGTAGACAAGAGTATTAAAGAGTTAGATAAAAAGTGTTTAAGAAGGGAAAAAGGAAGTTTCAGCGAATTAACATTAAGTTAATCGCTGTTTCTTAATTACTTTGAGGATAACAATACCATCATCCTCCTCCTCCTCATAGTTGATATTCGGAGGTTCGTTGTTTGCATAAGTTGGGGACCAGCATTATCACTCGTTGTTCAGCTTCGCCGTCTTGTCGTTCTTGAGGTTGTGGTTCAATGGAGTCATCAAAATCGGTATCGCTGTCAGCGATAACCACTGGAGGAGGTGGTAAATTGTTGTTGTTATCCGCGGGAGGATGAGAGGCGCATTGTGCCCCATAGGATCATCTCCATCACTCTCGCTTTCGTCGCTGTGGTAGAAAATATTGGGCGAAGGCGGTCTTGCAATTGGAGGAGGTTCAGGAGGAAGAACTGGCTGTGGGCGGTCCCTAAAGTCCTCGTAAGAGATAGTGTATCTTAGTTCATAAAACAGTCTCTTGAGGATGAAACGCAAGTCGGGGTTGCGGTTCCCGAGTACATCACAAGCTACCTTTAACTTGTGTCGTGGTCGCATGGGACGGTCATGAGATCTTGCCATGGCATAGGCTAGATCTGAAAAGATGTTTACAAGCCATTTTGGGGACCGAACCTCTAACACGTAGTCCATCTCAATGATCTGAACTCGTCGGTGTAGCTGAATATTGTAGTACTGGAGAAACTCCCGATCGGATGGATAGAGGACCACAACCACTGGTGCGTCCCGTACTGCAGGAATGGTAAGATCATTCCAAGGTCCTCCCAGTTGGAATCTCCCCAGGTTCGATAGATATGAACATCAAACCTGTTGCTGGGCCCGGTGGACTCCGTGATGTAAATTAGGCCCAACTTGTAAAAGTGTGGAAACATTGCTTAAGTTGTATGAAGCCTTCGGCTTCGTAGGTAAATTCCACACTTATTCCGATGAAGGAATCTCAAACTATTATTGATATGCTGTGTAGACGCCAAAATAGACCTTCGATCAAACTCTATCGGCAACAATCTACAGTGGTATCAAAAGTTCAAACAGAAGGACCACCTCCGGCAGGAGGAATCTGAAACGGGAACTTGAGCACAATGCAAATGCTCGGAATCGACTAATATTCCCTTCAGAAAGGATTCTAATTCAAAGTAGGAACGAAACGGGAACTTTCCCGGAAGTGAAAGTTAATGTTCCCCTTCTGGGAATGAACAAAAAGAACAAAGCTCCTACGAACAAAATAAAAGAAACAAACAACAAAGTTTCCAACTACTACTGGTTTATTGCATACTTTCAGCAAGACAAACTCACAGTAGATTGACTCTTCTTTCGTGCTCACAACTCAACGAGCAAAACGAAAGTGAATACCCAATACAGAGTTGGGTCCCTTTTTATACCAACGAGAACAAAAGAAGAACCAATTTACATACATTTTAATACGTCAAAATTCAAGAATATCATGCAAATCTTACAAACTAACAAAAGACGGATTAGGAACACGTTTCCTTATCAGTCTCATAAATACAAGAAATAGTGTAAAAGTTGGAACAATAGAAAGTGAACATGAGTTTTATTTCAACTCCAAGTAAGCTAACCTACATAACGCTGACCTCAAGCGCAGACAAACGTACGGTCAAATGAATACAATTAACATAAGCCACGATTCGCGCAGGGCAACATCTGGAGATGAATTCAAAGTCAGGGGAGTCCTGGTTGTAAATGCCTAAGTAATACAACTCCAACTCCACTACAAAACGTAAATACTTTCCAATATCTAAATTGGATTCTGCAGCCGTTAGTAAACACGGCCAAAGGTTCAATGTATAACTTGAGAGTATATTTTTAGTTATTGTTAAACTTGGGTGATAGTGAACCAAAATGTTAGTTGTATGGTTGGGTATATATGTTATCATCACTGTTTTTAAGCCTCTGTACAAAAAGTATTTCACACCCAAATTTGTGAGGCTCAAAAGTACACTCTCACTTTTAGTCAAAAACTCACTAAACCAGTTTTCACGAGTAATGGCAGTATTGCCCCAAAGTTTCTCAATAGTCTGTGAGTGCGTTGTATAATATTAAAATGAGGAGTTCGCAGTGATAGAAGAAAGGGAATTTTGATGATCACTTTATAGTTAAGGTAAAACTGAACACAGAGTTTAATTTTCTTCTTCGTAAATGCAGTAAACCGGATAATGTCAAAATTCACTAATGAGTTCGAAGCTGCCTGCATTATTTTGCATTATGAACTTTTTCATAATAAACTGCAAATACTGGAGTAGTTTCTTTTTCTGAGTATTTGGGTACTGCCAAAACGATTCGGCAGCCACTCTCATGCAGGAGCACTAAGTTTGAAGAGATGCAATAAAAATAATTGTTTATTGGAATAATGTCACGAAAAGCATACCGCAAGATAGCATCTTGCCACAACTGTCGTACATCGGAAGCAAGGCGAACAAGTTCTTCACGGTTGTTAAGATTCTCATTATCAGGAACCTGAATTCGTAAAGAGTACCGAAACACTAAGTGAGTGCTGAATGGGTATGTAACAGGATCATAATCCTTATGCCAAGCAGGAGCTCGACTACACGTTTCTGTACGTGGAGGATTAAGTGAATTTTGAAGGCTTGTGCTCCAGGCGATAACGGATGTTTTCATTGCTATTGTTCAAAGCAGGTGAAACT
>LJIJ01006098.1:0-10217 GCA_001718145.1 Orchesella cincta
CGTTCAATACAAGTCCTAAATCTCAATTGGCGTTTCTAAGAGCCTTTTAATTGTGGAACCAGTTTGTGACTTGAATTCTCTCGATAATTTCACTCACTATTTCTAAACAATTCTTTGGAAGAGCTTCGAATTCTAATTGAAGCTGCATGTTAAGCATTTTTTTACACCCATTAGCATGTAGGTTTCAAGCATTTCAAGACTAGCTGCACAATGGAAAGCAATTATAAAAGAGACTCAATGTTTTTGAAATATTGTCGATTCTTCAGAATGGAAACTATGGCCGATGGTTTACATCCTGGAGGAACCTTTCCCCTAATTCTTAAGTCCTTGATTGTTGTTCCTGAAAATTTAAACAACCCTATAAGATGCGAGCTTGATTAAATGTTACAGAATGTATTATAAACAACTAACCCAAAAGATTAGCATCGTTTGCAGATGTATGACAAGTAGCCAAAGGATCTTCATCTTTTACCCATTCATTTAGCCCAACATATAAATATGCATAATTATCAAGGTCCACAATAAGGGATGCATAAATGACTGCACCACCATCGTTTTGGCTTTGAGGTCATTATCCGTTTATTCAGATCGTTTTCTGGATGACTATTAACGGCATATTTTGATGAAAACCCCTTATTAAATTGAGGCTGTATACTTGACATAAAACGACTGTTTTCTCTCAGAACCTGTTCCAGGATTTTGAAGGCATTCAAAGTGAATCGAATTTTTCCAACAACTGGAAACATTTCATAGTCCACTTACTGCATGTCAAATAAATCCACGATCTAGAAGTTATTTACTGTCAATGCTGCTCTTTTGTCTTTTGCATCATCTTCTCCATAAAAAGGTATGTTTACACGAGTAATCTTGAGATGTTGAGCTAATTTAAACTCTTTTCTTTTGTCTGAAGACCTTTTGTGGTCAGCCCCTTTTCTTAATTTTCCGACAAAGTCTGAGGTTTCCGTCTCCCTTGAGTAACGTCTCTATATTGGAAGGACGCCTTTCTCTAAAACACTGGTGATAGTTGTGATATAATGGGGTAACTTCTGGACCTCACAGGGTTTGAACTCGTTATTGGCAATTCCACAAGTAATTGTAATACAATCTGTGAAATGAAGCAACTTAATACTATTTCTGCACTCATTTAAAATTACTGACTGGTTAAGTTAATAAACGTTTACCTGTGTTTATGCCCAGAAACTCGTGCGCGTCCTTTTTTGCTTATACTTGTACCAGTAATGCACACTCGATTCTCCGGCGTTATTACAAAAAAGTACGTTTGGACAGAAAAAATATTTTTCGGGATTTTCTTCTAGGGCGCTCTTGCATCAACTGTTTCTTTAACCAATGCAGCTTATTCGCTATCACCGATCATCAAATGACCTAAATAAAGCATAAATTTAAACTTGTCACGTCAAAGTTAGTGAAGCAACAAGTTTTAACCAAGTAAGCACCCAAGTAAGCTCTTTCAACTCATCATGTCTTGGTTTTGGCTGTGGAAGAAAGGACACTTCCTGTTGTGGTTGATTATGGTCATTGTTCGTAGTTGAATTTGATTAGCGTAGTGTTGCCTTCTTACTGGATATGTGGGAATAGAAACAACTGACCCTGATCTATTATCCTGAACATTATAATTATTATTGTTAATATAATACTATCTGGCTTGGGACTCCAATCGTTGCTATAATGCGCTGAGCGGAAACTGGTAAGGTGTTGCCGTAAGAGCAAGGCACCAAAACAAACAAACTTATCACGAGAAACCACATTGAAACTACTTTAAGGAAAAATAGCCAAAAGTGTCACCCTCATCTCGTTCTCTGAACACAGGAATGGGAATAATATTCTTGTACAATATTCCATACAGTTGAGCTTCTTGTCAGTGTCGCTTTTGAAAATGAATCCATTTTCGTAACTTAGGTACTACTACGTACTTAAACTAATAGAAAGTGATGAATAATATTGTTGATTATTGACTACATCACGCAAATCAACCTCTTCCGGTACAAGGAATATTAAACGACCATCTTATTTACTCACCGGCTTTTATACCTTGACCTACAAATTACAATAATACAAATTAGTTGACCTGGATGTTGTTATAGGTGTTTCGTTTTCACCCAAGAATATTGTAAAGAATGGAAGCCTGAAATGCAGAGCCAATGTGGTGCAAGTGACTTTCCATCGTTGGGGTTGTAATTGTAGTTATAATCACGTAACCCCGGTTGACTAATACTCACCAAGATGTGGTCTACAAAATAGTAAGGGCTATGTCCCTTAAAGTGCAGGAGTTGGCCTAATCAATGCAATTGTATGCAAACAAATAGGAACACTGCAGCTATTTCGTAAAAGTATTAAGTTTATTTGAAAACGCCCATTGTAGGCTCAAACTGGTAAATGCACAATTAAAAACTAGAAACTACTACACTTTACATGCCTAAATGAAAGGGAAAAGGTAACTACAAATGCGGTTGTAACTCTAATGACAGCTAGAGACACGATGTCCTATGGCTCCGCCAGGCGAACCTATAGCTTCGCCTCCAAAGTGAAGCTATAGCTTCACCCATCTCGTAAGTAGTCGTAAGGCGGAGCTATATCTTCGCCTTAATGGGAAGCGTTTTGATTTTGAGCTTTTTTGAGCCGGATTTTTGCAATGCTAAATGCATGGGAAAAACTAGTTTGTGCTATAATATAGTAATTGTTTTGATATCCGATGTCAGGCAACGTCATTCGATTCAGCTTTTTGCGCTCTTTCAAATGGTGCTCTTAGTTTTCGAAACCGTCCTCAAATATAAAAAGCTGCACGTCTTTTTGAGTCGGCGGAGTTATAGCTTCGCCTTTTGAAATTTTACGATACCTATCAATGTTAAGACGGCGGACCTATAGCTCCGCCAGTGCGGCGAAGCTATAGGTTTGCCCTGGCGGAGCCATAGGACATCGTGTCTCTAGCTAAATGATGAAAGCACAAGAAACTAGAGTGGAAAAGAGTTGACTCTACTGATGAGAGCCCAGAGCTCAAGTTGACTTGACTGGTGAGAGTCCAGATACCAAGTGTTGAGAAAAGGCGCACGGCATGGTGCTTTTACAATGTATAATGTATATAATGTGTGCTGCTGCTGTTGGAGATATTGGAAAGCGTGGAGGATCGAGTGGTGCTAAGCATGCCGAATTCGCCGCGTTTGAATGTGCACACCGTCGTGTGGGTTAGCTGAAGCTACTGCATCCAAGCTGCCTGCAGATGTCTCCAACGAGTGTAATCCGTCCCCAACACTCCTAAGCCAAACCAGGCGGTCGCAGCTGGGGCCCATTCTACCCTGGCGACTTGGGACGTTAAGTTAACAGCTCAGTAAAGAAGTCTCCATAAGTCAAATCACCATAAAATTACACCAAGTAATGTGCCCCTAAATTTTTAATTTATTATTGCAGGTTGGAGCCGTTGCTAGCCCAACATAAAAGACAACGTTTTTCTACTTCCATTTCCATCATCACCAATTTTCCATTTTAAAAACTGGAAATTTTTGTTATTAATACAGTTTTCTTTGATTGTACTTAGTTTTAACATCTTGCATGAGTTTTAATAAAATGGCTAGCAGCGATTGTAAACTATTGTCTTATACATTAACTTTGATTTGAAGTCGATTTGGAATTAATTGACTGAATTTCGACGTCATTTCTGCATTATGGTTGATTATGTTGTGTATGTAAGAACTTCATGTAGCTTTGAAACGTTGGCTTAATAAATATTTGACCACCTTTACCCCGTAAAAAGGTAAATATAAGATTTTATTGTCATCGGTATCAGTCGCATATACAGTTGGTCTCCCTACCGTTATATTAATTCACATAAGAGTGAATTAATTAAGACAAGTCAAATTAACAACATAAACTTTTAGTACCATTAAGGTTCCTAAATGATAATTTAAACCTCAGCTGGCATATAAATCATTGTGCTTTCTTAAAATTTGTTGTTTACATGCTCTAATACATGTTCTAATATCAATTACGTCACTACGTTTAAATTCTTTGACAAAGTTGTTCCAATTATACGTTGCAGCGTGTTTAAACTGTCTCTGAATTTTTTAGATTGGAATCCAGATATCGTATGCCTAGTGACTTTGCTTGTAGAATTTCCAGTCTCAGCAATCAAATTCTGAAATGATTAAGTTCCTTTATTTTGCATTACAAAGTTCAGCAGCGAGAGTTTTTTACGTTCACTGATTGTCATAAGTTTAAAACATTCAAGAGGGTCATATGCATCGTAGTCGAAGAAGAAATGCTGGATTTGATCCTTTTGGTTTTTACACCGTGAAAGTATACAAGTCAAAATTTATTTACCCCTTTGTACAGCCTTTCAAGCTGGATATTATCCTGAATAGACCAAATCATTGGAGAAAACCCTAGTATACGTACTGAAAAGTACGTAGTGCTGCTGGAAAAGCTACGTAGAAGAAAAAAAGCTTTTACAACATTTTCACTAGCAAAAATTAGAAATGAATATATTTCTCCTAGAACACTATTCTATTTTGATTTTACAGAGTTAAAATTCCTGTTGAAAGCGAGTGTGGAATCCATTTGCTTTTCTAAATATTTAAATCCTGAGCAAACTCAATATTTACATCATTTTAGAATTATGGATTTCCTTAATAGTCCCTTTGACCTATAGTCCGTTGGTTGTTAAATAACCTGGCCTAGGGTTTTAAAAGTATTTATAACTAAACGGTTTAGTGAGCACCACTCACCTAACTTGGCAAAACAATTGTCTACCTTCTTGAGACCCACTCCAAGATCAGTTGCATCATTAAAAACAGCACATTATCATCAGCATATAATACAAAAGGAAGCGCAGACGCTTCGTCAGTATCATTTATATAAAGTGAAAACAAAAATGAGCCTTTGCAGAACCCTGCAGCTGTCGCAGCTTAACTAATTAGGACTTTGACCCAAATTTGTCTTTTTTACAACAAAATCCCTGCATATATAGTAGTTAAATAGGACTTTTATTTTAGACGCCAAAATAGCCATTCGACAAGCACTATCGTCGACAGTTCACAGTGGTTTCGAAAGTTCAAAATGTTCCAGTTTTTGGCATAGCACAAACCAAAGCTCCAAGGAACAAAAAATAAGAATCAAACAACAAAGTTTCAAACTTCTACTGTGTTTATTGCAATACTTTCAGCAAGAAAAACAACTAGTAGATTGGTTAAAGGATTGTGGCGTTACGTGACGGAGGGTTGAATTCAGTATAGCGTGACACAAACGTTACAAGGGTCGGTGGGTACCCTGAAAATTCTCGATTTTGGAGTTACGTTTGAAGTGTTGAATGAATGACATTTGATATCCGTCAAATTACTTAAAAATGTACTCATAAATATATAGCGCCGCAGGGAGTAAATTTAAATTATTCTGATAATGTTTAAAATTTGAATTGTCTATTAAGCTTCTTTTTGACATTGAAGAGCATTACCTGAGTACTTAATGTAGTCAAACCACTGTTCACTTTTTTTGCAACGGCTTTTTTCAAAAAGTTTAATCAATCTTTTGATTAATTAGTCTGAATTAATTAATCATTAGATTTCTAGTTGGATGGATTTTTATTGATGATTGATAAGTCACTTATAGGGAATTTATCAGATTAATTGAGTGCTTATTGATTTCAGAATCTTTCTCTTAAGATTACTGTTTAAGATTAAATTAATCAATCAATCCAAATATTAGATTTGACTACCTTATCCCCTGATTCCCCCTGGAAATCTGCATATGGTTTATGAATGGAAAAGCACTTCAATTATTAAGAGACCCATGTGTTTAAGCGTCGTTAGAAAAATGAATTAAGTTATGAAGACTGTAAACTAAGAACTAACTGAATTCCATACAGCTTTTTATACATCTAAAAGTTTCGATGCGTACCTTAGACTATTTTGCACTCATATACCTACATTATCTCTACCATTCGTTTTAACAGTGTTCAGTAGCAAGTTGAAATGTTTTCTGTACACGGCAAAGACGGGTTCTTGAAGATTTCATCTTCATGACTAATGAGGCCGTGAATCATCCGGCCGTGGAATCTTTTTGAATGTAATTGTGGTCTGCCACCGTCCCAATCTCCTGGTCGATTAATTCAAGTCATAGTTGGCTTGTTAAAATCGTGGTCGCTTGTATCCTTCCCAAGACTTGTGCTACGAACGGTGCTTAAAAGCAACATACAGACATTTAAACCTAAAGATAAGCATTCTAAGAGAAAAGCTCTGGTTACATCATTATCATCATGAAGAACAGTGACTACTCAAATACATAAATAAGCACAAAAGTTTACTGGAATTCACGATAATTGATTATGTTTTTGAAATACGAGTTTTTCGTTGATTAACATACAAAGCTCTAGCTAGCATATCGCCCTCGTTTGTATTTATCAGAATATTTGTTTAATTGTATAGTTATTTTGGTTTGAAATAAAAAGCAATTTGAGTATTACCACTTACATATAACGAATATTTAAAGAGAAGTTAACCAATTCATCGGAAAATTTTTAATGCGTCAATGCATAAAGTCAGAAAATTTGACATTTCATTTTGTAGGCTTCTTTCAGTTCTAGTTTTTGGTCGTCATGTCTTACATTAAAAGTAGTTTCCTAACGTGAAATATTATATCGAAGACGCTGGCACCCTTTAGAGATTTACAAAGCGTGCATCCATGTATTTTGGGGTCATTTTGTCTCATCAAAAATGTTGGGCTAAAAGTAGGTATTTGTACTTGTTAATAATTACGTCAAAACGATCATGTTACGAAATAGTTACATGAGCTGTTATGCACATTGATTAGTAATTTAGGCTATAATGAGTCTAGACCTAATTACACATTAAATCCGCCATTAAAAAAGTTTAACCATTTTTGCAATTCTCGTCATGTTTAACGTTTTGCTACAAAAACAGGCTGAAACTGCTGAATTGGTATCAGACTTTCCTCTCATTCCAAACCAAAACTACTAACAGCCGAATCAGTACCCCAAATTGAATTGTATACTTCATAATGAAGATATTTTCCATTTTTACTCTCTTTGTTGTTGGACTGTTGGCCATGACTGCTGCTGCTGAAGATAAGGCTCCTAAGCCAAACCAGGCGGCGCAGCTGGGGCGCCATTCTACACTGGCGACTTGGGACGTTAAGTTAACAGCTCAGTAAACAAGTCTCCGTAAGTCAAATCACCATAAAATTACACCAAGTAATGTGCCCCTAAATTTTTAATTTATTATGCAGCCGTTGGACGCCTGTTGCTAGTCCCAACATAAAAGACAACGTTTTTCTTACTTGGTGTAATTTATGGTTCATGACTTTACGGCAGACTTGTTTACTGAAGCTGTTAACTTTAACGCTCCCAAGTCGGCAGTGTAGAATGGCGCCCCACTGCGGCCGCCTGAGTTGGCTTAAGGAGCCTTATCTTCAGCAGCCAGCAGTCATGGCCAACAGTCCAACAACAAAAGAGTAGAAAATGGAAAATATCTTCATTATGAAGTAACAATTCAATTTGGGGCTACTGAATTCGGCTGTTAGTAGTTTTTGGTTTGGGAATGAGAGGAAAGTCTGATACAATTCAGCAGTTTTCAGCCTGTTTTTGTAGCAAAAACGTTAAACATGACGAGAATTGCAAAAAGGTTAAACTTTTTTAATGGCGGATTTAATGTGTAATTAGGTCTAGACTCATTATAGCCTAAATTACTAATCAATGTGCATAACAGCTCATGTAACTATTTCGTAACATGATCGTTTTTGACGTAATTATTAACAAGTACAAATACCTACTTTTAGCCCAACATTTTTGATGAGACAAAATGACCCCAAAATACATGATGCACGCTTTGAAATCTCTAAAGGGTGCCAGCCGTCTTCGATATAATATTTCACGTTAGAAAACTACTTTAATGTAAGACATGACGACCAAAAACTAGAACTGAAAGAAGCCTACAAAATGAAATGTCAAATTTTCTGACTTTATGCATTGACGCATTAAAAATTTTCCGATGAATGGTTAACTTCTCTTAAATATTCGTTATATGTAAGTGGTAATACTCAAATTGCTTTTTATTTCAAACCAAAAATACTATACAATTAAACAAATATTCTGATAAATACAAACGAGGGCGATATGCTAGCTATAGGCTTTGTATGTTAATCAACGAAAAACTCGTATTTCAAAAAACATAATCAATTATCGTGAATTCCAGTAAACTTTTGTGCTTATTTATTTATTTGAGTAGTCACTGTTCTTCATGATGATAATGATGTAACCAGAGCTTTTCTCTTAGAATGCCTTATCTTTAGTTTAAATGTCTGTATGTTGCTTTTAAGCACCGTTCGTAGCACAAGTCTTGGAAGGATACAAGCGACACGATTTTAACAAGCCAACTATGACTTGAATTAATCGACCAGGAGATTGGGACGGTGGCAGACCCACAATTACATTCAAAAAATTCCACGCCGGATGATTCACTGCCTCATTAGTCATGAAGATGAAATCTTCAAGAACCCGTCTTTGCCGTGTACAGAAAACATTCAACTTGCTACTGACACTGTTAAAACGAATGGTAGAGATAATGTAGGTATATGAGTGCAAAAATAGTCTAAGGTACGCATCGAAACTTTTAGATGTATAAAAAGCTGTATGGAATTCAGTTAGTTCTTAGTTTACAGTCTTCATAACTTAATTCATTTTTCTAACGACCTTAAACACATGGGTCTCTTAATAATTGAAGTGCTTTTCCATTCATAAACCATATGCAGATTTCCAGGGGAATCAGGATAAGGTAGTCAAATCTAATATTTGATTGATTGATTAATTTAATCTAAACAGTAATCTTAAGAGAAAGATTCTGAAATCAATAAGCACTCAATTAATCTGATAAATTCCCTATAAGTGACTTAATCAATCATCAATAAAAATCCATTCCATCTAGAAATCTAATGATTAATTAATTCAGACTAATTAATCAGAAGATTGATTAAATTTTTTGAAAAAAGCTGTTGCAAAAAACTGTTGCTTGCTGATTCGTACTACGTTTGCATTTAAAAAATATAAAAACAAAAGTAAAGGAGGAACACGCGCCCGTGGTTTGACTACATTAAGTACTCAGGTAATGCCCTCTCAATGTCAAAAGAAGCTTAATAGACAATTCAAATTTTAAACATTATCAGAATAATTTAAATTTACTCCCTGCGCGCTATAATTTATGAGTACATTTTTAAGTAATTTGACGGATATCAAGTGTCATTCATTCAACACTTCAAACGTAACTCCAAATCGATAATTTTCAGGGTACCCACCACCCTTGTAACGTTTGTGTCACGCTATACTGAATTCAACCCTCCGTCACGTAACGCCACAATCCTTTACAATCTACCAGTCTTTCTTGCTGGAAAGTATTCCAATAAACACAGTAGCAGTTTTAAACTTGTTGTTTGATTACTTTTTTTTTGTTCCTTGCGCAGTCTTTGTCTCTATTCATAAAAACTGAACATTCTTGAACCTTTCAAACCACTGTGAACTGTCGACATAGTCCTTCAAGGCTTATTGCTCTAAAATAAAAGCCTATTTAACTACAGTATATAGCAGATTTGTTGAAAAAAAGAACAAATAGCATCCCCCAAATTCCTAATTAGTTAAGCTGCACAGCACTGCAGAGTTCTGCAAAAAAAGGGGCCCTCATGTTTTTTCACTATTATAAATGATACTGACCAAAGGCCCTGCCGCTTCCTTGTATATATGCTAAATATAAGTGCTGTTCTTTAATGAGCCAACTAATCTTCGAGGTGCCGTCTCAAAGAATAGACAATTGTTTGCCAAGTTACAGTGAGTGGCTCGACTAAACCGTCTTAGCTATAAAACTTTTATAAACCCTAGACCAGGTTATTAACAACAACGACTATAGGTCAAAGGACCTATAAAAATCCATCTAATTCTAAAAACGGTAAAATTATTTCCGCTCAGATTTTAAATATTAGAAAAACAAATGGATCCACCACTCGCTTCTCAACAGGAATTTAACTCCTAAAATCAAAAAAATAGTCTTCTACAATAATATATTCATTACTAATTTTTGGCTAGGAAAATGTTGGAAAACGCTTTCTCTACGTAGCCTTTTCCCAGCAGCACTACTACTATTCAATACATACTAGTTTCTCAATGATTTGTCTATTCAGGATAATATCCCAGCTACAAGGCTGCACAA